>JAXIVH010001176.1:0-2500 GCA_036785325.1 Urophycis tenuis
AGAGAGAGAGAGAGAGAGAGAGAGAGAGAGAGAGAGAGAGAGAGAGAGAAGAGAGAGAGAGGAGAGAGAGAGAGAGAGAGAGTGTGATGGAGAGAGAGAGAGAGAGAGAGGTGATGGAGAGAGACAGTGAAAAAGGAGAGTGGGCCCAGTGTGGTTATTAAAGGAAATAAACATAGTATTGAGTGTGGGTGTCAAGTTGTTTATGTTTGTTTTATGTGTGTATGTTTTATTTAGGGTCTTTTTAGGGTCAAGAGAGTGAGAGAAATGTTATTGAAAAAGGTGGGGAAATAAAAAAAACTAAGGTTTTCCAAACAGTGTATATAATATCAATCTGAATAAAAAAGTAATAAAACATGTTTTATTGAATGCAGTGCAAGAGATAGACCAATAAATCAGTGTTTCAGACTACACATTAGGGGAGGAGTTCATACACATTGTACTGTATGTTATTGTTAGTTATGTTATTATAGTTAGGGGTTATATATGCATCCATGTGTTGTAGAGAGTATAACAGGAATCGTACACCGACATGCAGACATGTGCTGTGGACTTCAGTATAACTTGGGGGAGTTGAAAACCACTAGTCCAGAGTGAGTAAGTAATGATGAAGTGCTGTCAGGAATGCAATTCAAGACAGATTGAATATAGAATGTCTGTATACTTGTGATTTTAGTATCTTGAAGTATTGTGATATGTTTTGGTTTCTTCAGTGAGCTGACTTCGTTGGTAATTGCTTGTGAATCAGCCTCAACTCAACCCTGTTTAATTCATATTTTTATAAATTATGCTTTTAAAATATGTCAAAGCTGTAAGGCAAAACCACCTAATAAGTGTTACATATGTACTCTAGGACACACACACACATACACACACACACACACACACTGAAAGGGCTTATATAAGAAGTACACATTAAGGTTGACATGTATAGACCTACCGTTATGAACACACAACTTGCGCACACATACACACACACACACACACTTGTAAACATCCAAAACACACTTTTTCGGTTAGAGGATAAGAGCTCCTTGAAAACTCAATTAGACTGGGGGGGCACGATCCTCAGAATCACTGAGCATACACACTCACACACACACACATAGACACACACACACACACACACACACACACACACACACACACTGGCCAATGTTTTAACAGTCTAACCTGAAGCGTTTTCCAGTGTTGAATGGACTCTGAGGTCGCCGGCTCAAAAAGCATTGTGCTGTAGCATGTACCTAATAACATGCTTGTGTGTGTGTGTGTGTGTGTGTGTGTGTGTGTGTGTGTGTGTGTGTATGTGTGTTTGTGTGTGTGTGTGTGTGTGTGTGTGTGTGTGTGTGTGTGTGAGAGAGAGAGAGAGAGAGAGAGAGAGAGGGGGGGGGGGGGGGGGGGGGGGGGGGGGGTAGAGAGAGAGGGAGAGGGGGGGGAGAGAGAGAGAGAGAATGAGGGAGAGAGAGACCTTAATCTCATGCTATAGCACACAGAAACCATTGGATGCTGCCAACCATTTATTTTGTGCTGAAATACAAATGAATACAGCATGTTTATGTGTGCACATTAGCGTGTGTGTGTGTGTGTGTGTGTGTGTGTGTGTGTGTGTGTTTGCATTTGTGTGCGTGTGCCTCTTTGTAAGTACTTACCAAGCACATCCCTAAGTGTGTAAAAGCTCAAGAATGCAATAGAGAGTGAGTGAGTGAGAGAGAGAGTGACAGAGAGAAAGAGAGAGAGGTGGACAGAGAAAGAGAGAGAGACAGAGAGAGAGGTGGACAGAGAGAGAAAGACAGAGAGAGAGAGAGAGAGAGAGAGAGAGAGGAGAGAGAGAGAGAGAGAGAGAGAGAGAGAGAGAGAGACAGACAGACAGAGAGAGAGAAAGAGATAGACAGAGAGAGAGAGATAGACAGAGAGAGAGAAAGAGACAGAGAGAGAGAGTCGGTGTACTGTTGAGAGACAAGCCGAGGAAAGAGGTGGATTAACAGAAAGAGACGCGAGCACTTAAGGGGAAACATTTTGGGCGTGCGCATGCTGGGAATAATGAAGTGTGTTTGAAGGAGAGCTCTTGTTGTGCCCAGGCCAGTCTAATTACACACGTTTCAGGGATGATTCTTTTTCACGACAAGCTAATTCCTCGTGTGAGGGAGCGTGTGTGTGTGTGTGTGTGTGCCTGTGTAGGTCTGTGTGTGTGTGTGTGTGCCTGTGTAGGTCTGTCTGTGTGTGTGTGTGCCTGTTTAGGTCTGTGTGTGTGTGTGTGCCTGTGTAGGTCTGTGTGTGTGTGTGTGTGTGTGCCTGTGTAGGTCTGTGTGTGTGTGTGAACATGTTCACTGAGATCCTTTGATGCTACGCCACCACAGTCTCTGCCAATCAGAGTGTTTCTGTGACGATATCAGCACACCTGGACACCTGCTTTTAAAGGTGCTGTAGGTCAAATGTAAGCAACCAGTTAGGGTTGTCTCTGGTCTGACGAGTGAGGGCATCCCTTCCTTGATTGAGGAGTCCA
>JAXIVH010001176.1:22500-25000 GCA_036785325.1 Urophycis tenuis
GAAGGTAAGATGAGAAGAGATGGAGAACTGACGCAGATGAGAAGAATGAGCCGATGTGTGAGAGATGGAGAGGAGAAAGGTGTGGGTTTTGCAGCTGGACAGACAAGAGAGCAGGCAATGCAATTCAAATAAATAACAGAGAGAGAGAGAGAGAGAGAGAGAGAGAGAGAGAGAGAGAGAGAGAGAGAGAGAGAGGAGAGAGAGAGAGAGAGAGAGCAAAAGGAGGAGAGGCAGGAACAGACACACAACCCAAGACAGGAATCAGGAAGAAGGGGTGAATTTCTGAGTGGCTTTTTTAAGACTATTAATTATGCCTTATGCCCATTATCTGTAAATGTGAGTGAAATATTTCCTTGCTTTTTAAATAGATCCTTGTATATTATAATCTGTAGTGTGTGTGTGTGCATGTGTGCCTGCTTAAGTGCGTGTGTGTGTGCGTGTGCATGTGTGTAATTAATAGAAAGCATCATATAGTATTTATCCCTAGGACCCCGGTGATGTCCAACCATATTACTGCCAAAAATGCACATGCATGCAAAGAAACACATGCACACAAGCACAGCCGTGCACATACAGGGCAACACACACATACATGAACAGTGAAGCACTGTGCATGTAAGCCCCATTGTGGTGCATCCCAACACATACCTGGGGGGGGGGGGGGAAATGCAGTCATACAAAAACCGATAATAGGAGTGGTCATGAAGTGAAAAACAAGTATTAGCTAAGTATCATAGAGAGCATTCAGTGCACTGTCAACATAGGCCTACAGACACAACATATCACACACACACACACACACACACACACACACACACACACACACACACACACACACACACACACACATACACACATACATATAGAAATCTGCGATGCCACAGCTTCAAGTGTCTATAAATAACACAACGTGAAAGGCTGCTTGTGAGCATATACAGTACATACAACTGCATTGTGTTCCGTGTGTGTGTGTGTGTGTGTGTGTAAAACAGGCCCCTAGGTGTACAGGAGTCAAAGCAGTGTCAGCCTTTATCAATATTTGACTGTTGAACTACTGAATGGATGAATCTTTAATATGACCTTGGTTGAGAGACAGCGCAGCAGAGAGAGAGAGAGAGAGGCAGAGATACAGAATGGAAGGCAGACAACAGGGGGAGAGAGGAAGATTATGAGAGTAACAGCAGGAGTTTTTTTTTTAATATTGGTCAAATAAATTGATTACAATAACCTTAGAAGTACCTTTGCAAATTTATTGAAATGAAAAAAGCCTTGAGGAAAATACAGGGAGACTTTGCTGCAGTTGACAGCATTTGTTTTTTTATTACTTGTTTTTTAATAGAACATTACAATTCCTTAATTAACAATTATGGCAATTAAATATCATTGTCAAATTATTATTTTTTTGTTTACTCGTTTTATTTTTCTTGTTTCAATCTCTTTTTTTATCCTATT
Organism: Urophycis tenuis; assembly: GCA_036785325.1. NCBI lineage: Eukaryota > Metazoa > Chordata > Actinopteri > Gadiformes > Phycidae > Urophycis > Urophycis tenuis. The sequence continues at coordinate 23,953 of JAXIVH010001176.1, forward strand.
AAGGTCCTGTAGTTTTTCGCCGTGACACCCAAATGTCTTGTCTGGGATTAATAAAGGTCTTCTCTTATCTTGCTTAATTTTATTTACTTATTACGAGACGGAATTAGAGTCTGGTACCAATGTTGCTGCAGTGTTGTACATCAGCAGCCACAGTTCTAGAGATGTTATGGCCCTCCCTTTACAATGTTTCATCACTCCTACAAACAGACGGTGTGTTTGTATCCCCCCCCCCCCCCCCCCACACACACACACACACACACAGGGCTGGGTGACACGCACACTGGCCCTGTGGAGCCCTCCCAAAATCCCCTGACAGACATCTGGTGGAGTTTCTTTATTGCGGGGATATGAAGAGAAGAGAAATCTGTTACACGTCTCAACCACTTCACTTTCCCCTTATCGGCTGAGGCCATTTTCTATGGCACCTCAAGAAGATGTAACTCTGGGAGAGCAGATTTGAGAGGGCGTGAGGGAGATACAGAGAGATAAAGAGGAGCGAAGCAGATGGAGATGGAGTGAAAGGACACAGGGGTGAAAGAGACGTTGTGGAAACAAAGGACGAGTGCAGCACAGCAAGATGCACAGAACAGAAGGCCCCACGAGAGGACAAGAGAAAAGGCTACAAACGTTGTGGAGAAAATAAACATCTACTATATAAATGTGTCAAGTGAGGGGTGGGGTTTGGATGTTGGATTTTTTTATTTCAATTGGAGCTAAGACTGACATGGCCTTCAGGTACCCATTAATGCAGAGAATCCTATTAAAATAGTGTCCACACACAGCCCAGTCTCACGGCAGTTCGAGAGATAGTCACAAAAAGTAATCTATTGATTCGTGTACTTGGACACAGATTTCCCTTTTTTTTCGTGACACACACTAGATAGAGGGAGGATACCCGACCCGAGCCCAATGGGACCAAATAGTACCCGACGGGCCAGTCGGGTTCGGACAAATATTTGGAAATGATGCTCGGGTTCGGGTCGGGCTCGGTCACATCTGCGCGATTTGACGTGTTTAATTGACCCGCATGGTAACCTGCGCGTGTTGC
>JAXIVH010001177.1:0-7500 GCA_036785325.1 Urophycis tenuis
AGAGAGAGAGAGAGAGAGATGGAGAGGAAGCAAGAGGGGGGAAATAGTAAAGAGAGAGAGAGAGAATGAGAGAGGCGGAGAGAGAGAGAGAGAGAGAGAGATAGAGAGAGAGAGAGAGGGACAACAAATTAATGGTTTGTCGCTGCCTGCTTCCTTCACGTCCTATGAAGTGTGTCTCAGCACATGCCTGTGTCTTCCTGCTTTTAGTTCAAGAGAAATAGATCGAGAGAAATAGAAATAGATAGAATTGCAGAGTGTTCTGACTCATTGCCCGACAAAGGACCTCCAACAGCCCGTTCAGAACAATTTTGGTCACACAGCGAAAGCTATGAGAGATATGACAGGTCCTTCCAGTCTCATTTTGTGCTGCACTACGATGCTCAGTCCAAAGAGAGTAAGCAGAGGGAGGGGGGGAGGGAGGGAGGGGAGAGTGGGAGGGAGGGAGGGAGAGAGGGAGAGAGGGAGGGAGGGAGGGAGAGAGGGAGGGAGGGAGGGAGAGAGGGAGGGAGGGAGAGAGGGAGAGAGGGAGAGAGGGAGAGAGGGAGGGAGGGAGGGAGAGAGGGAGGGAGGGAGAGAGGGAGAGAGGGAGGGAGGGAGAGAGGGAGGGAGGGAGGGAGGGAGGAAGGAGAGCATTGAAGCAAACAAAAATATATGAACACATTTCAGTGAAAGATTCAAAGGGGAAATCATAGTGAAAAAAACTGCCTTCATCTGTGGGCAAAATATGAAGAATTGTTTTCACTGTGTGTTCAGGTGCCACAGGATGACAGCACGTCAAGCAGAGAGAGAAAGAGAGAGGGAGAGAGAGGGAGAGACAGAGGGAGAGGAAACAGAGAAAAACAAAGACCCAAGGTTGAGGCTAACAGGGTAGGGCGTGGAAGGCGATGATGGCAGCTAAAAGAACTGGCGATTGAAAGAAAGGTGTGGAATGACTGTGAGGCAGGCCAGGGGAGACCAGCAGGGAGATAAAAGACCCCATTGATGCGGCGCTGAATAAGCAATTAAAGCAGATGAGAACGGGGAGGCGTGAGGTGGAGGTGACCCAGGCTGCTGTTGAGAAAAGGATATTGAATCACCGTCACCGGTCACTCAGGGTTGATATTAACTTGACATTTAATGTGGCAAAATAAATATGGAGCATATGCTGATTTGGTTCACTCCTGTGTGTGTGTGATTGTTTATGAAATATTCCTGTAAGCAGAAGCTTTTGTTACACATGCAGCAGGTTAGCAGAAGTGCTTTGTTGACGTTCTGCATCAAGCCACAGTGAATTACTACATTTAATCGGGGATAAAATTACATTAAAACAATAATAAGAAATAAGGTATCACCGTGATATACCATAACACTTTCTGTTTCAAACTCAATTAGTTCCAATATGTAATATAATCCGATATAATTATGTTTGCAAAAAATAACAGTAATAGTAAAATAGCATGACATACGTACTCAGTATGAGGTGCGGTACAGCGGCCATGTTGTTTCGCTTCCACTACTGATCTGTGTTCATTGTATATATATTTATACTTAAATTACTTACATTTTAATACTGTTTTTCTTTGCACCAATTACACCAAGTCGAATTCCTTGTAGGTGCAAACCTACTTGACAATAAACTTGATTCTGATTCTGATTCTGATTAAAGGTGGAGTGTGTAAGATGGCCACTCGTGGTGAGGTTGTGGATGGTGACCAACTGAAGCTGGCTCCAGGCCAGTGGTTGAGTCTAATATCTACGTCCAAGGAGGGCTAAGCTTCTTGGACACATGAAAATACTTAAAAACATGTTTGAGCCGTTTGTCCGTTTGTGAGCTACTGTAGAACAATGGCAGTGCAACATGGCGGCCTCCATGGAAGGGGACCTTCTCCCCATGTAGATATAAAGGGCTCAAACTAAGAAAAACACAAACATTCTTATTTTCATGGATTTATAAACTAAATAAAACAAACATCCTTATTTGCCAAATCCGTTGCACTAGACGCCTCTAAATTCTACACAGTGGAGCTTTAAGTCTCTCTGCCAAAGCAGAGGATGTCTGCTACATGAAGACACATAGACCCCTAGGAGGTAACCAAGAGTTTGGGTGGTGGTGGGTGTGGTTGTGGGTGGTGGTGGGTGTGGTTGTGGGTGGAGTTGCCTGGATGGGGGGGTGGGGGAGGGGGGCTTCCTAATTAAAAGTCAGACCTTGTGAATGTCAAAGCATTGAAGATGCTCCAGAGTTTTGGGGTTAGGCAAATTAATTTGTGTTTCACCATTTGTGATATGAGTGTGATATGAAGATATCATTACCAGAGCAGTTTGACAACACCTCACAATAATAAGGCAGGGATGAGGTGGGAATTGATGTACAACAGAATGACCGTCCCTCTAGAAAAGTAAGCCTTCAATCTATGGCAATATGATGATCAGTGAATTTAAAAAAAAAAAACAGGGTCATAACTGCTATGCACACGGTGAAGTTTCAGTGGTTGAGTAAAAAGACAACAAAACAATTAGGAAGACAGGCCGCGGCAAGAGGCTTCCAGACAGCTTGGACAGCCAGGAGCTCTAATTACTCCGTAAGAGTCTCACCCTGTCACGCCTCCTAATTGGATGAGGGGACTGAGTAGTTAGCACTGTGTGAGCGAAAGATATGCTAAGCTTATGCTTCCCTCCTGAGGGTTGGAGTCAAACCACCCTCCTCCATACTGCCAGCTCTCCCGGCCTTTCCGCTGAGAGAGTCCTCACATACACACACCTGCTTTGACCTTCCCCGTGACCCCTCCTTCAAGGAAGCCTGCAGCTCAGGGTGGGCCCCCTGACATACCCCCCTGCAGCCCCCCGGGGGTCAGAGAGATTACTACCACCACCTACAGGGCATGGGGTTCCCATCTCTTAAGCCCCTAAAGGGTCCCCTCCGTCCATATCTGTGTCTATAAATAACAAGCTCAAGAACACCGGATGCCTTTTTCTTGGTGTGGATAAGAAACCTGCTGAGCGCTGGCGTTCCCCGGGGGGGGAACCACGCTGCAGTCTGAGCCTTAATCAGGTCCACATCACCTTCTATTAAAGATTCATGTAGAACGCCCCAGGCAGCACGGTGGCTAGCCGCACCGCCTGCCCCGACCACTCAGGGGACCCGGTCTGATCCACCGCGCCGGTGCTGTCATCGTTTAAACCGACCGGTTACTGTTACTGAAACCAGGCTGTGGGGGTTCTGACTGCCCTGGTCCTGACTTCCCTGGTTCTGACTGCCCTGGTCCTGACTTCCCTGGTCCTGACTGCCCTGGTCCTGACTTCCCTGGTTCTGACTGCCCTGGTCCTGACTTCCCTGGTCCTGACTGCCCTGGTCCTGACTGCCCTGGTTCTGACTGCCCTGGTCCTGACTGCCCTGGTTCTGACTTCCCTGGTTCTGACTGCCCTGGTCATGGTTCTGACTGCCCTGGTCCTGACTGCCCTGGTTCGGACTGTGTTGAGTGTTTCCCTGAGTCAGCGGACCAGTGGATGAGTGGATCTGTTTCATCTGGCCTCCGAGGGTGGGGTTGAGGGGTGGGGCTGGGGAGGAGAGTGGATGGGAGGTATGTGACACTGTCAATCCCCAGCCGATTTTGGAAGCCTGATTTTCCCTTTCTGGTTGTCCATTATGTATTTTCCTGTGTAGCTCCTGTCTCCTCTTTATTTCTGGCTTCTGTTCACTATTCATTCACAGTTTTTTGTCTGATAAGCAGATACAGATGGATGGATTTGCATAGACAGATTAATAGAGAGATTGTATATCTTTGCAATTCTCTCTAATGACAATAACACAGGTGTATAAGATATAAGCGGTCCAGTATACAAACGTTCCCATGTTGCCTTGTTCCAACATGTGTGTTTGCCCTGCAGGCCCTCTCAAGATGCTCTCCCGAGCGAGGGGGTCGAAGTCTCCAGCCCCTCCCCCGGAGGACCATCACACGTGTGATTGGCTCGGCAAATGCCCCCGAGCGGCAGCCTGAGGAGAAGTGCTGCACGGGGGGAATGAGATGAGTGTGACACGCCGTGCTCACCAGACACACCTGCGCTCGGCTCTCCACTGCTCTGGAACCAGGGGCACAGCAGAGAGGTACAGGGTGGGCAGGTCGAAGCCGTGACTCCACTTTCAGAGATGAGTCTCTCTGTCTCCCCTGACTGGCCGTGGTTCTCATCTACAGGCTCCTCATCATCAGGTCCCACAGGAACCCTGGCTGGGCCTGAGTGGGTCCTGCTGCAGTGGGCTCTCCTGACAGTCCTCTGTTCACCTGTGTCTCCATGGTGGTTTGTATCATCTCAGATCCGGTCACACCTCTGGTCTCCTGCATGGTCTCAGAGGAGCAAGTCTTCCAGAGATGTGCTTGGTGGATTTCATTCTGATTTTATTTATTAGTTCTAGGCAGGGATTAAAAATGAAATAATTTTCCGTTCCAGTGTTCCCGGGCTTCTCTTCTAATTATTAAACGGTTAGAACCTTATGGAAGAACGGTTGATAACGTTTTTTTTCAAAAATGTCATGGGGGGGGGGGGGGGGGGGGGGGGGGGGGGGGGGGGCGTTTTTCCAACATTGTGGAAACAGAGTTTGCCTACAACTTATAATAAGAATAATAAATAATAAAACATTACATCACCTTGCAGTTAAATTTTATTTGTTTCCGTGCAAAAGGTTCCTTTCCGACAGTGGTCAACATTTTGAAATTATGCTGCAGTAGGCTACCATTTAAACACAATGGCCCTCATTTATCAAACGAGCGTACGACCGAAAATGGGCGTAAAATGGACGTACGCTCATTTCCACGTTGAGCTTGGCATTTATCAATTTGAACGTGAGGCTGTGACGAAATCTCACGTCAGGTCTGAGCTCGTGTACGCAACTTTTTCGAGTGCGAACAGTGGCGAGACATATATCCGCAAGAGTCGGACAACTTTTTCTTCACCTTATTCAGAATAAAATAATTTTAACGCAATGCAAACAATAGCCTATTGTTCGCATCAACAAGTGACACGAGTGTCTCCATTTCTGTTTCTGAAAAAATCCGCTTCTTCTTTGCCGTTGGATGTTTCTCCATGTCGTAAAAGTTAGGGGTGAGACTTCTTTTATAGGGGCGTGTTACGTAAATTACGATCGACCTCAACCGCCGTATTTATCAACACCAAGCTCCTTCGTACGCTGGGATTGGTGTGATACGACACGTTTCGTAAATCTCACGTGGGGTCCTATCTTAAGATGAATCATGCGTTCAGATTTGCGCTCATTTCTACGTTCATTTGATAAATGAGGGCCAATGTCTTTCGAACTGAAGTCCGTTTAACACACTTTCAGTATTTATCATTAGGAAAATGTAAGGGCATGTAAGATTGGATGTAGCATCTTACCACTGTGAAGTTGCATGGGGCCAGGAAGATATGGATCTGTTAGGCTACTCACTAGTGTCAACAGTAGTAGTTTCACTTCAGCCAGGCGGTCTGGTAGCCAAACCTATCACTTCCGGAATAGAACTTTATTTCAAGATTTATTTCAACAATGTTTTTATTTTCACAATATTTCAAGAAGGTTATTGGGAACCTTCTTGAGGTTATTGGGAACGAAAATTAACATTATTAACCGGTTATTTAAAATGGAAAATATCGTTTTCACTCCAGAACAGCTGTTCCGGGGTGATTACGATTATGTTCATCACAAAATTTCGTTCTTTACCGGTTTTTCATTTTCGTTCTTTGAACCGTTTCTAATCCCTGGTTCTAGGATTTTATTATGCAGTAAAATGCAATCCCAGATTTATGCTGACGAAGTGGCTGTCCATTTGGACCACGATCCAATTTTGAAATATTTTGTTGCAAACTAGACACATTGTTGGACTAACGGGGTGGAGGATAAATAAATGGTTGTTTTTAATATTTATTATTGATGATGTCGTGGTCAACAAAGGTAACCTTGCGTATATGCTGCTGCATATATTCCTAGTGATATATTTCTAACCTGTGATTTCTATACTAAATCATTCAAACCCAGGGCCGTTTCCCTGACCATTAACAGCATTGTAAAAGCCGCCCTTTGATTTTTCCATCAGTAGTATAGGCCTACAACTATTAAAATGTACATAAATATATTTGGTTAAGTAAGAGCACAGGATAACAAAAAGCCGTCCTTTTGAATGTCCAAAGCGCCAGCCTCACACCCACGTGACGTTATGTTGCTGTCCACGGTGCTGAAGAGTTGTTGAACTCCTCTGAACGTGAATAATCACGTGGTACCATACAGTAACACGTAATAACCCGGTGATTTAAGATCCCCTGCACAATTAAACGAGCCATCAAGTGGGCATTAATACACAACACACTCCACGCAATTACCTCTGCTCAACATTACATTAACTGTGCAGGGCTGATTGAAGAGAGAGAGAGGGAGAGAGAGAGAGGGAGAGAGAGAGAGAGAGAGAGAGAGAGAGAGAGAGAGAGAGAGAGAGAGAGAGAGAGAGAGAGAGAGAGAGAGGAGAGAGAGAGAGAGAGAGAGAGAGAGAGAGAGAGGGGCGGAGTCTCCTCACTCACCGGAGGAGGGGGGCGGGTCCCTCGCGCCACTCCAGTCACACGCGTCACCTGGCCGGAGGTCCCGAGCTGCTTCCCCCGGAGTTACACATACAGTCGGGTTGTTTCCTGGAGGAGAACAATTAAAAGGTAGGTGCACTGATTTTCTTTCTTTCTGTAAGCACACATGACGAAGACAAACAAGCAAACCAAACACACAGGGACGACACATAAACACACAGGGACGACATATTAGATGCTTTATTGCTTTATCCGCTTCAGTGACAGAGCAGGTGCCCGGTAGCGCGAGCTGCAGTGGCGCTCACACCTTCATCGTTAATGTTGTTGATGGACTCAAACCCGCGTCTTCCTCCGCCAACGGCACCAAGTCTGTTTTAAGTACAGTCGATAACGCTGCCATTGGGTTTCTGAGCATTCGTCTTGACGTCAACATAAACATAAGCTTACATGATTACGTAGTCCAATCATTAGCGTTAACCCTTTCATTTGATTAGCAATGTCTGGCCGTACGGGCCGGTTCTGTCACGTGACTCCGCTCTGTGTTCTCCCCTCACGAGATGCTCGGCTCGGTGTTGCCTCTCGTGACCCTCGTGCTCAGCAGCCTGCTGTGCCCCGCCGTCTCCGAGAAGAACGGACAGTGGAAGACATTCAAAGACGTGAGTTTCACACGGATGACTGTTTTACTCTCTTTTTCGTTTTTACTTTTGCATAGTGTGTGTGTGTGTGTGTGTGTGTGTGTGTGTGTGTGTGTGTGTGCATGTGTGCATGTGTGTGTGCATTTGTGCGTGTGCGTGCGTGTGTCTGTGTGTTTAAATCGTTCATTGTCTTCTAAAGAAACAGGGTTATTTGGCACGAAGGTCCAGGGAATACATCTAGCTTTAGATGTGTTGTTTCTGCCTGTAATACATGTGTCTGTGTTTGTGTGTGTGTGTGTGTGTGTGTGTGTGTCTGTGTGAGTGTGTGAGT
>JAXIVH010001177.1:12500-20000 GCA_036785325.1 Urophycis tenuis
TATATATTTGAATATATTTGGTGCTGTCTCCTTTAACAACTCTTAAATCTATCAATCACAAGCACAAGTGTCTTGGTGTGTGCATATATTAGTGCCTGACTGAGTCTATGTCCTCCAGGTTAAGGTGGATTTAAAAGGTAATTGTTGTTATAAATATTTAAGTGTCTTATATAAACTCTAAGCAAACAAACATGAAATCCATACCTTTACTTCAGCCTTTATTTTATTTGCCTTTATTTCAGACTAACGAGGGACAGGAGAGAGTGATAAGTGGTCAGTGGATCTGGCTCCGGGGCGTAGAGAATAAACCCTTTAACTAAGAATAAACCCTTTTCACAGTCGGAAAAACATTGCTTGTGGCTCGTAACATTAATTATGGGTTGTTTCACGTCTGGCAGTCTACCAGTATAGAGACACCTCGGCGAGGACATGAACATTGACAGTACTGGTGCTGCAGCAGACAGACCAACCCAGTGTTAGAGGACAGGAGCAGGGAGTGGCCACAGTGTTGACCACCAGAGGTAGAGGCTCTGTCAAGGCAAGCAGCAGTCTGCAGGCGACTCTGCAGTGCTGGAGCATTTATATGTACAACTAGCCTGAGGTCTGTTCACTGGGAATACGATATTCATAGTCACATTTTATAAACCATCTACACACAAAGCTGGATTGGCCCGCCAGACTGAACGGCACCTGCAGCATATTAGACTTTGGTAATGGGAAGAGTTTTGATAAGCTCGGTTTTTATGGAAATGAAAGCGGCCATATGTATGACCCAGAAAAAGTCAGTTTAACATATACAGTATCTGGTGACTTGTAAGGTGTATCTGTGGGACTTTCAAGGTGACTGTGTGTGTGTTCTCCAGAGCAGCATCATGGACAGACAACTTGAGTCACCTTCAAACACACACACATACACACACACACACAAACACTAACACTTCTTTACAGTGGAATTTCGGTTCTCGGAATGCTTCTGTGTAGAACAATTTGCTTCTCGAACAAAAACTTTGTCTGACGTCGCTCTCCCAGATCTCAAGCAAACTTCGGAACTCGTCCACTTTGGTGGTGTGGCGGCGAAGTTGAGCATCAGTCCTCCGTGTCTGAAGATACATGGCTGTGTCAGGAGGCCCTCCATCACTCCTGCACAGAAGGGTGCACACAGGGTGTGTCTGATGCTGCTGCGCTTTGTGGAATAAAGAAGTGTAAAGATGCTATTGTTATTTTATTACTGTTTATCCAGGTTAAATGTAAGATTTTATACATTAAATACTGTTTATACATTTAATACTTTCAAAATAAATACTGACAAAAGCGTCTAAATGACTAAATGCCCTAAATGTAACGTAAATGTACTGTGTGTGAAGGTCTAAATACGCAATTATGTGGGGCTCAGTTTTGAATTCGACAAAGCAATTCACAACTCAAAAAGCCTTTTGGAACTAATTAAATTTGAGCACCAAGGTTTCACTGTATCGGCTAATCCTTTCAGCCAACATTACAGTCATTTCAGTAAGTTAAATATAGAGATGATTGGTGACACCTATTCTCATCCTCTCCTCTACCTCCCTGATGTCTCCTCTCCCCTCCTCTCCCCTCTTCTCTCCTCCTCTCCTTCTGTTGATGAAAGCCATCCAAAGTCACACCCACCATGCACACATCGACCCTGCAGCCGTTCAATTGATCACACAATTGTGATTGGGGCCCTGAGGTAATCAATAACCCTCTTAAAGGTGGGACACACACATCCTCAATTTCGTTGTGCCACCATTTTTTTTTTTAATACTGTTGTACAATGACAATAAAGATTCTATTCTATGCTCTCACTATGCACAAACACACACATACACACACACACACACACACACAGTCAGGGGTCACTCAGGTCACTGACCAATGGCAGGGGAGCTTGACGGGAAGGCGGGGCAATGCGGTGTCAATCTGAAGTCAGTACTGAGAGGACGTTCTTGTTTCATTTGAGATGCTAATTATTTCCATAAGTGGTGTTTATCTTGTTTGACTGCTTATTGTTGGGTTTCTGAGTGTTGGGATGGGGTGAATAAGAAACGATGTTAATCACCACATCCTTAGCAGGATATCATTACATGCTTATACCGTGGACTTAAACCACTCCCCTTGTTGAGGTAATCTTTATCCGCCTCTTTAAGGAGCAGGTGTGCTACTGTGGTGAAGCTTTTCTTCTGAGCCATTCATGGTTTTAATGAGCTGTTGTTGTGCATGAGCTGAGCTACGTTCACTAGAATGAGTTCTGTTTACCACAGTCACGCACGCACACACACACACGCACACACATGCACCCACACGCACCCACACGCACATGCACACGCACACACGCACGCACGCACGCAGGCACACGCACACACAGTGCTGCATGCACGGATGCATGCGCACACGTATGGTATACACACACACACACACAAACCCACATGCACACTTTTGCAATTACAGATCCCACAGCCAATCAGTGTGCTACTGAGGAGGAAAGAAGTCTGCATGACGTGTCATTTGAACACTGATTTTGTCTCTGTCGGTAATCGTATCCTCACAACACACTGCTGCTCAGCATCTGAATTCACCGGGGCTCCGATGATTTGTACTTGGAAGATAAAGCCACTGAGATACACATTTGCACACAGACAGTGTGATTCTTGTATTTCTATGGTCTCTGGTGTTTCATTTCAGTCTGCTGGTCGCATCTAATCTATAAAATGCAGTACTGTTGAACTGCCGTTCTTACATAACCTGTGTGTATCGACATGTGCTTGTAATGATGCTTCTATCCAACACTGAACCACAGATAAAAATAATGACATGTGGTTTATAAACTGCTGCTGATGGTAACTGCTTTTTCTCTCTTTTACTCCACAGACCATTTTAAATTAATGAAATTAATCAGCAAAATCCCCCATTTAAATAAGTCATGGGCAGATGTTTACCGGCATTAAAACACCAGGCTTGGTCTGTCACCAATGTCAGCTCATACAGCGAGCTTCAATTACAGTAATAAAAAGCTAACTCAATTTAATTGGAACGGGGATTAAATAATTACTGCAATCACTGACCTCCATCAGTTGACCAACTGATGGAGGTAATACGACCAACTAGCGTGTTACTTTGTGTCATCATCATGCAAGTATATTTCACTGTGTGTAACTGTGTGGCTATACCACAGTGTTTAACATCGTGTGTGTGTGTGTGTGTGTGTCTCTGTGTGTCTCTGTGTGTGTGTGTGTGTGTGTGTGTGTGTGTGTGTGTGTGTGTGTGTGTGTCTCTGTGTGTCTCTGTGTGTGTGTGTGTGTGTGTGTGTGTGTGTGTGTGTGTGTGTCTGTCTCTGTGTGTCTCTGTGTGTGTGTGTGTGTGTGTGTGTGTGTGGGGGTGGGTGTTTATGTTTCTTGTATTATGTTATTCTGGCTGTTATGTATGCTGTAGCTATACTGATTCTAATGGAGTGTTTTCAGAACACAGATAAGCCAATGACTACGGCATGGACCACTTTTGTAAAATCCACCATTTCCGTGAGAATGCATTGTGCTGTTTGAAGCGCAGAGACGGGCAAAACAGGATTTTTCCCCCTGTTTTTCTGTAACTGATGGCCGAGACGACTGTTTGTTTTCAGAGGAGACATGCTAACACGCTTCAAACAACAACAGGATGACGATGGCTCCCTGGCTCTGCCATTTACTCACAGCCAAATCACTTTACCCACGTCTGTGGAACCCAACCAAACAGGCTCAATTCCACCGCTTGAAAAAAAAACAGCTAAAAACCTTTATATTTTCAGCACGGATCTTCTTCCAGCCATGTCTTCCTCCTAGTGCTCATGTCTGTCTTGATTCACATCTCACTCATTTATCTGCTGAATTATGCATTGGTGCTGCTTGGTGTACTGCAGGGTCTGTGTGGTTTAGGCTGAAGCAGCCTCACCTGTCCTGAGACTGGCTGGTCTCTGTGGTGAGGCTGCACACCTGTGGTGCATTGAGCAGTCAGTGTGTCAACGAGTCAACGGGTGCAACCAGCCGTCACCACACACACTCAGGGGATCAGCAGCATGGAGCATGTATGTACCGTCATGCTCAGCCGTAGACCTGCTCCCCACATCACCTCCCAACATCGCCTCCAGACCCCCGGCCTCCGTGGTCTGGAGGAGCCCAGGGGAGGCCGCCTGGTGGCGCGTAGCATGATGCTACATGTACTTAGCCTTTTCTCCCATCGGGTAGCATGATGCTACATGTACTTAGCCTTATCTCCCATCGTGTAGCATGATGCTACATGTACTTAGCCTTTTCCCCCATCGGGTAGCATGATGCTACATGTACTTAGCCTTTTCCCCCATCGGGTAGCATGATGCTACATGTACTTAGTCTTTTCTCCCATCGGGTAGCATGATGCTACATGTACTCAGCCTTTTCTCCAATCGGGTAGCATGATGCTACATGTACTTAGCCTTTTCTCCCATCGGGTAGCATGATGCTACATGTACTTAGCCTTTTCTCCCATCGGGTAGCATGATGCTACATGTACTAAGCCTTTTCTCCCGTCGGGTAGCATGATGCTACATGTACTTAGCCTTTTCTCCCATCGTGTAGCATGATGCTACATGTACTTAGCCTTTTCTCCCATCGGGTAGCATGATGCTACATGTACTTAGCCTTTTCTCCCATCAGGTAGCATGATGCTACATGTACTTAGCCTTTTCTCCCATCCTGTAGCATGATGCTACATGTACTTAGCCTTTTCTCCCATCGGGTAGCATGATGCTACATGTACTCAGCCTTTTCTCCCATCGGGTAGCATGATGCTACATGTACTAAGCCTTTTCTCCCGTCGGGTAGCATGATGCTACATGTACTTAGCCTTTTCTCCCATCGTGTAGCATGATGCTACATGTACTTAGCCTTTTCTCCCATCGGGTAGCATGATGCTACATGTACTCAGCCTTTTCTCCCATCGGGTAGCATGATGCTACATGTACTTAGCCTTTTCTCCCATCGGGTAGCATGATGCTACATGTACTTAGCCTTTTCTCCCATCGTGTAGCATGATGCTACATGTACTAAGCCTTTTCTCCCATCGTGTAGCATGATGCTACATGTACTCAGCCTTTTCTCCCATCGGGTAGCATGATGCTACATGTACTCAGCCTTTTCTCCCATCGGGTAGCATGATGCTACATGTACTAAGCCTTTTCTCCCATCGGGTAGCATGATGCTACATGTACTCAGCCTTTTCTCCCATCGGGTAGCATGATGCTACATGTACTTAGCCTTTTCTCCCATCGGGTAGCATGATGCTTCATGTACTAAGCCTTTTCTCCCATCGGGTAGCATGATGCTACATGTACTTAGCCTTTTCTCCCTTTGTGTAGCATGATGCTACATGTACTTAGCCTTTTCTCCCATCGGGTAGCATGATGCTTCATGTACTTAGCCTTTTCTCCCTTTGTGTAGCATGATGCTACATGTACTTAGCCTTTTCTCCCATCGGGTAGCATGATGCTACATGTACTTAGCCTTTTCTCCCTTTGTGTAGCATGATGCTACATGTACTTAGCCTTTTCTCCAATCGTGTAGCATGATGCTACATGTACTACGCCTTTTCTCCCTTTGTGTAGCATGATGCTACATGTACTTAGCCTTTTCTCCCATCGTGTAGCATGATGCTACATGTACTTAGCCTTTTCTCCCATCGGGTAGCATGATGCTACATGTACTTAGCCTTTTCTCCCTTTGTGTAGCATGATGCTACATGTACTTAGCCTTTTCTCCAATCATGTAGCATGATGCTACATGTACTACGCCTTTTCTCCCTTTGTGTAGCATGATGCTACATGTACTTAGCCTTTTCTCCCTTTGTGTAGCATGATGCTACATGTACTTAGCCTTTTCTCCCATCGTGTAGCATGATGCTACATATACTTAGCCTTTTCTTCCATCGCGTGTAAAAGAAAAGGACTGGTGGATGCTAGCAGGATGACCGTGGCATCGTCTTAGTGTCAGACTTCAGGCGTGACGTCACGCAGGTCACACGCTGGGGGATGTCCAGGGTGGAAACCTTCAGGAGGGCGCAGAAAAGTGTCTGAAGCGCAAGTTTACTGTGGGGGGCGGAGCCATGCGTTGCTCTCGAACCCCCGGTCGTGGCAAACAATGGCTACTCCTCTGGTGAGGGAGGTAGACCTTATGGTGCTATTGTAGTTTTGGTGACTGTTTTTTGGCAGTTGATGTTTGTCATGGTGGCTACATGTTTTCAGCACTGCCAAAGTCGATTTAAAATTAGCTACTGTAGAGGATTCTGCCAAGGACTAAATTGACATTGGAATCAGTGAAAACAGGTTGCAACCATGAACTGCCATATGGTCCTGGAATGGAGCTGGCTTCAGTTTCAGGACCGCACTGCTAGGACCCTAGTTTTTCATACCTCTGCCTTGGGACATATTTACATTTAGTCCATTTAGCAGACACGTTTGTCCAAAGCGACTTACAATCAGTACATTTGTGGGGTTCAGTGCCTTCCTCAAAGACACTTCGACAGGTGGGGATAGAACCGCCACCTCTCCGGTTAGTGGACGACCCGCTCTACCCAGTGAGCTAGCTATCGTCCATAGACGCTACTGAGTAACCATGAAGGGATTTGAACCCGCAACCTTTGTGAAGGTCACCCTGGTTGAACCCGTGACCTTGGTGTTATTAGCACCAGGCTCTAACTGACTGAGCTCACCGACTGGACACACAGGCAGCGTGGACAACCCACCCACCTGCTCAACGTCAATCAAAGTTTCATTTGTTCACTGTTGAAATTCAGAGAGATTCCGATGACTTGAATTGGACAGCAAAGTTAACCTTGGCTGGCCGAAGTGTGAGCAGTCTTAAAGCACGGCAGACAATAATGTGTTGCTGATGATCCAATGAACCAAATGTTTAGCCTGTGTTTATGTACTCAATAGAACGTGGTGTCCCAGATTAATTGTTGACTAAATGACTATAATTAATTCTAGCCAGCACATTTATTAAACTTCAAACATTATAAAAGCATGTTGATATTAGTCTGTCAGCTACATCAGCAGCCTTCTGTCATCAGTGTAAACGTTTGTTTAATACTTATTGTGTTACCTTCATTAATGAAGTTGAAACAATCACTGAACAGTGCTGACTGCTGTTCATCCCACCATGTGTGTTATCAGCTTCATTCTGACGTTGACCGGTAATGTTAATGGATGAAGGCTTATTCTGCCCATGAAATCAACTTGAATTGAACTGGAATTATCTAAAAAACATGAAGCCGTCACCACCAACATCCACTGCCATACGTCTGACATTGACCAACAACAGTACTGATGGTGGCATCCTTCCCTCCCAGCTTGGCGGTGTTTATCCCGGAACAAGAAGCTGTTCCTCTGTCTCTCACCCTGCCATCCAGGGCAAGGCCCAAGGCCAGCATTATCTCCTACTTACCATCCCATAATGAGCACCAGGGGGCCCTTCACTC
>JAXIVH010001177.1:25000-30540 GCA_036785325.1 Urophycis tenuis
GGGATCTTTTAAAAGCGTGAAAAATATGGAAATAAATCACGGACGGTTCTGAAAAGCGGAGGTCAGGGGTCACTGAGAGAAAGCGCCAGACAGAACGACAGGCGAGATAATTATTGTTATTTCTGCACAGAAACAGTTTGTAGGTGACAGCTCCATTATTGCCACCATCTGCAGAGTGTAAGACCCGTAATTAATTAGTTGCCGAGAGGAATCCTACTGCGCCAGCAGAGAGGAAATACAAACACTAATCAGAGTGTCCAAGCCAACGCCAATCAGACGCATTTCACAATACTGTGTCGTAATTACATTTTTGAAGTGGTAATTTCCTAAAGTGCCCTATAAGTTCTGATCTCACTAACGCCTGTCACGTCGCAGTAAGCGGCATAAAGCGTTGGTTGGGTTTTTTTGTTCCCTTGGTCCCTTGAAATCTTTGACAAATCCTGACACAGGACTGGGCTGAGGCCTGTCGTCGCTGCAGAGCTGCGAGTCATGTGACATTAAATAGTGTGCCCACGCCAGCTCTGGCAGTGGTCAGACAACACCGGGAGACGCTGAAATAAAGCCTTCTGTTTACCCCCCCCCCCTTAGTTTCCATAATATTAAAATGTGCCAGAAAATTAAATAGTTTTCTTCATCCTCTTGTGTCACTCAGTTGCATCAGTCCTCATGCAGCGCTGCCAAACCCTGCTGTAGCCCACGAGCGGACATGTTCTGAAGGCCACAAAGCTCTTCTTCAGAGAGAGAGAGAGAGAGAGAGAGAGAGAGGAGAGAGAGAGAGAGAGAGAGCACCAGTGTGAGAATTGAAAAGTGTCCAGAGAGGAGAAACAGTGTTCTTGTACTTTCCTTGTTTTATTTACCCCCGCCCTGTTTTTACTTCCCTGGGACACATCAAGCTATAGAAACCCTGACAGCCGCACCTCAGTCTAACCACACATGTTGGGTGGCCTTTGCAGCGACTGAAGGTTGGAGGTAGAGCTCCGCCTCATTAGCTGAGTGGACTTGTTGTCAATGTCGCCCTCATGTTGATGAATTGCTGTCCATTGCTCAAACATTTCCAGCTTTCGTTTTCTAATGTAATGCAGCAGGCCCAGTAAAGAGTTGTTGTGAGTCAAAGTTTCCACGCTGTCAGTTATCCACAGGCCCCCTGTGTCCCCTGCACTGATAGACGATACATCATTGCTGTCAGGAACACAAATATAGTACAGCTGCATTAGCGTGATTAAATACGCTATGATATCTTACATTTCCTCGAATTTCCTTAAACGATACCAGCTTCCCCCCTCATATTATCTAAAATGATGAAGCACCAGGCATGGCTGAGCATAACACCTCAACTATTTTTGACGAAATAAAACGCATTCATTCTGAAATGCAACATCCTAAATTAGGCTAATGGTGAGCCAGAAACCTTCCTCTGGGGATGAAGAAAAGAGAAGCTGGTAACTACTTGTGTTGTGCACAATATCCACTGTGTGTGTGTGTGTGTGTGTTTAGTGTGTGTGTGTGTGTGTGTGTGTGTGTGTGTGTGTGTGTGTGTGTGTTGTGTGTGTGTGTGTGTGTGTGTGTGTGTGTGTGTGTGTGTGTGCGTGTGCGTGCGTGCGTGCGTGCGTGCGTGCGTGCGTGCGTGCGTGCGTGCGTGCGTGCGTGCGTGCGTGCGTGCGTGCGTGCGTGCGTAGCGTGCGTGCCGTGCGTGCGTGCGTGCGTGCCGTGCGTGCGTGCGTGGTGCGTGCACGGCTGGCTGGATGTGGTTGCACTTGACTGATAAGCAGCAACATCCCATTAGCAGCTTGGCCTGCAGCCTGCAGGACACGCCGGCTTCCCACTGGTCAGATACAATGCATCCAGCCGCCGTCTCCCGGCCAATTGGACTCGGGTTGGTTTCTTTAACGGAGCTGCTGGTGCATATAAATGAGGTGTTTCTGTGAATGTACGGTTCCCCCACTCGCCTGCAGCTCACAATAAACTAGGACTGTCCTCTGGTATTGTGGCGTTTCTCTGTTTTCTATGTACGTCTGTCTGTTTCCAAGGATTAAGTTGACTAGAAACGAGTCAGAGATACCTCAGCACTCGGGAGAGGCACGCAGACAGACAGGAGAGGCACACAGACAGGAGAGGCAAGCAGACAGACAGGAGAGGCACGCAGACAGACAGGAGAGGCACACAGACAGGAGAGGCACGCAGACAGACAGGAGAGGCACACAGACTGATTTGAGTGATTTCCCGTATTCTGGTGACTCCTGTGTATTGACCCGGCGGTCTGCCTGGGCGGTGCAGGGAGCACCAGAGTACAGCTGCTTTGGACACAGGGTGTCAAGAGAGCAGGTTTGGCCCCGAGGTGGAGCGGAGAGGTCAGGAGGTGCAGGGGCCCTGGGCCTCAGGGTGGAGGTCCTTCTCCATCCAGGGTGGGGGCCCTGGGCCCTCCTCCGTCCAGGGTGGGGGCCCTGGGCCTCAGGGTGGAGGTCCTCCTCCGTCCAGGGTGGGGGCCCTGGGCCTCAGGGTGGAGGTCCTCCCCCCCCTCCAGGGTGGGGGCCCTGGGCCTCAGGGTGGAGGTCCTCCCCCCTCCAGGGTGGGGGCCCTGGGCCTCAGGGTGGAGGTCCTCCTCTCTCCAGGGTGGGGGCCCTGGGCCTCAGGGTGGAGGTCCTCCTCTCTCCAGGGTGGGGGCCCTGGGCCTCAGGGTGGAGGTCCTCCCCCCTCCAGGGTGGGGGCCCTGGGCCTCAGGGTGGGGGCCCTGGGCCCTCAGGGTGGAGGTCCTCCTCCGTCCAGGGTGGGGGACCCTGGGCCTCAGGGTGGGAGGTCCTCCCTCCGTCCAGGGTGGGGGCCCTGGGCCTCAGGGTGGAGGTCCTCCTCCGTCCAGGGTGGGGGCCCTGGCGGAGCAGTGGGGTGCGGGGGTTAAGACCAGCAGGTAGATGGAGATATTCTACGGTTCTAGTCTCTCTCAGCACCACCATCCCACACCGCCGCCTCAACCAATCAGCAGCCACGGGGCTGCAGGCCGGCTGAAGCCTGGTGGAGCGATTGGTGCGGTGGCTATAAAACCAGGACACGGTGCTTACGGTCTCTCTACGGTCCTTAACAGCATGCGGTTTGCCACCTGGATGGCAACTTAAAGGCCCACGGCGGCTGGTCAGACCATCTCACGCCTTCTCTCCGCGTCAGGCGTGGAAATGACTTCCTTGTGGCGATGCAGCCCACAGCACCGGGCACGACACAGAGGGGGAGATGGAGAGAGGAGAGAGAGAGAGAGAGAGAGAGATAGAGAGAGAGAGAGAGAGATGGACAGAGAGAGAGAGAGAGTGTGCTGTGGAGTGAGTTTGTGGACAACGTCACAGTGAAGCGTTCAGAGTTGCACAGTGTTTATCCCACAGACCAAAGCGCTCTTATTGCCATTGTGTAACATTTGTGGCAGAAGCGCTCATGCTAACCGCTCCGGGCAGAACCGGCAGCCCAGTGTGGCCGCCGATGACGGTAATGGATGTTTCAGCCAGGGGAGCCCGTTCCGGCGGCCGGGTCGCCCAGACGGTGCCACTCGTCAGGCCCAGCCTCTGGGCCTCAGAAACACTTCATCTTGATTTGGGTCCTCCAAGGGAACCATGCTCTGGTTGGTGATGTTGAACAGCACTGGCCCTGCGTCTGCACCCTGAACCCTCTCACCAGGGCTGAGACGTTGGCTCCCGTCTGGCGGGCGGTGATGTCAGGTGACCTGCTAGCAGCCCCTGGTGACCGTGGAGGGGGGTGTGGCGTCGGTGATTACTCTGCCTATTGATCCGTCCTCCAGAGCTCCGTCAGCTCCAGGCAGCGTTGATCAGGCCCGCCATGCAGAGGGAGGGGAGTGAGGTGACGTGGATTGGTAGCGACCTTGATGGAAAGGTTTGTGAGGTCTCAGGTTTGGGGGTTGACCACAGGATGCATGAACCATGAGAACTTAGACTGATACTGAGTGTAAGCCATGATCTACAGCTGTGCGCACACACACTAAAGCACTCATACTCTCACACACACACTGAATGGCCTCGTTTAATTACTCAAGTTAAAATGCGACTCTAATGTTTTAATGAATTCGAGCAGAAGGTAAGACGAGGCCAAAGGGCAGGTGATTATTACTTCTCAGAATTTGTGTTTGTATTCCAAGGTAATTCTTCATCCGTTCCTCTGGAGTATGGCTGTCTTGGAAACTGGTACACATTATCAGGTCTCTCCCTCTGCTCTTTTCTAAAGTTTCGCTGTTTAGTT
The DNA here is from genome assembly GCA_036785325.1 of Urophycis tenuis. Lineage (NCBI taxonomy): Eukaryota > Metazoa > Chordata > Actinopteri > Gadiformes > Phycidae > Urophycis > Urophycis tenuis. Next base: position 29,231 of record JAXIVH010001177.1, read on the forward strand.
TTATCCATCTCTGCGAGGCGTGAAATCTGTAGTTTTAGCCAGTCGCTACTGTCAAGTCAAAAATGTGCAACTGCACTCAGCACCTTAAAGGGATATTCCGCCATTTTTGGAAATAAGCTCATTTCCACCTTTCCTCGAGCAAAACAATCGATCTTTACCCTTTTCCCGTTCATCCAGCCGTTCTGTGAGTCTGGGGGTACAACTTTTAGCTGTAGCTTAGCATAGATCATTGAATCAGATTAGACCATTAAGCATCTCGCCCGCTTAAAAGTGACTACGATTTCCGGAATTTTTCCATTTAAAACTTGTCTCTTCTCAAGTTTGAAAGTGCAATAAGACCAACGGAAAATGAAACGTGGCGATTTTCTAGGCTGATTTTACCCCGGAACTATATTCTCTTTCTGGCGTAATAATCAAGGAAAGTTGCAAAGGTACCATGGGCGTAGTGATATGACGCAGCGCCTCAATAGTCCCTGTAGGCTTCTTCCGGCAATACAACCAACGTGATTACCGGGGACTATACTTTGAGGCGCGTCATATCACTGCGCCCATGGTACCTTTGCAACTTTCCTTGATTATTACGCCAGAAAGAGAATATAGTTCCAGGGTAAAATCAGCCTAGAAATCGCCATGTTTCATTTTCCGTCGGTCTTATTGCACTTTCAAACTTGAGAAGAGACAAGTTTTAAATGGGAAAATTCCGGAAATCGTAGTCACTTTTAAGCGGGCGAGATGCTAATGGTCTAATCCGATTCAATGATCTATGCTAAGCTACAGCTAAAAGTTGTACCCCCAGACTCACAGAACGGCTGGATGAACGGGAAAAGGGTAAAGATCGATTGTTTTGCTCGAGGGAAGGTGGAAAATGAGCTTATTTCCAAAAATGGCGGAATATCCCTTTAAGTAGCAGAACCAACCCCACCAGGAAGCAGATACACACAACGGCACGGACAACAACACCAAGAAGAAGGAGCAGAAAGCTCTCACAAACGTCTCCTTTGTGTCATGGTCAACGTTCTTCTCATGAAAGATCATAAGATATTGGAAGGTCTGGCTACACATTGTACACACACTGAAATACCGGCACCCTCCTAAGATAATGGCCTAAGTCAATGGTTTTTTTTGCAAAAAAGATTTATTTGCCTAAATCAACTCCTCTTGATGCTGGCCACCTCTGGTAAAATCACCTACGTCCTCAGTTGAAACAGATCATGTGATTCTACGCCTGTAGGATAATGGATCAATGGGATGGATCAAGCAAAAAGAGTGGAGTGAATGATTTGCCCAGGAATCCACTCGCTGCAGTTGAG
>JAXIVH010001178.1:0-20000 GCA_036785325.1 Urophycis tenuis
GAGTGAGAGAGATAGAGAGACAGACACGGAGAGAGAGAGAGAGACAGACACAGAGAGAGGGAGAGAGAGAGAGAGACACAGATTGAGAGAGGAGGGGAGAGAGAGAGCAAGAGACGGCAAGAGAAAAGTGACGAAGAGAGAGAGACGGCAAGCGAGAGACGGTGACGGAGAAAAGAGACAGAGAGGTGCGGGAATGAGATGAAGTGGCGACAACAGGAGAAACTGCAGCGATGTGAGAAACTGCAGCCGATTACAGCAGCGTCAACACGCGGTGGGCCCTTTGAAACGGCCAATGAGACAGTGCGTGTGTGTGCGTGCGTGCGTGCGTGTGAAAACCATGTTTATCAGAGTTTACGGTAACTAGGCGTGCCTGTGCAAGCGCATGAGGCAAGGTGTGTGTGTGTGTGTGTGTGTGTGCTTGTGCGTGTGGTGTTCATACCTTGTCTGTGACGGCGGTGAGGATCATGGCGTGGGTCATGAGCGAGTCTCCGAAGACCAGCCGCTCCGCCTTGGACAGGTTTTTTTACCGAAACTCCAAACACCAGCTCGTGGTTAAAACTACATGCACATAGACACGCACTCGCACACACACACACACACATTTTTAGCACATGAACTTTTTTTCGGTTCACACAGAGTCCATGCAAACAATTTACCCACAATCCCTACAAACTGTTTAAAGGGCTGGAATAATAATAATAAATTTAAAAAAAAAGCTGGCGTGGTGAAACTCGCCCGGGCGACGTCACTAAAGAGCTCTGGGGTCAACCCATCGATCCCGCTCAGTAGAACCGCGTGGCTCTGGACCCCCCCTGAGCCCACCCCAGAGAGACCCCCCTGAACCGGACCGCGTGACGTAAGCACCAGGGGCTGCAGGGACCGTGGCCCCACTGACCCGTCCCAGCAGCCCCCGACGAAGCCATCCCGGGGAGGGCGGGGTCATGTTTGGACTTAAGGGGTCACCCCACGCGGGGGACCCCCCTGGTGGCGCCCCCCGTCTGGGGAGATACCGGCGACGGCGTGGGGACATTCTGGGGGGGGGAGGGGCTTAGCGAGTCTCTCCCGTGCGAGGGTCCGAAACCAGTTGACCGGCTGACCGGGTGGCGGCGATGGCGGCGGCGGGCGGCGGCTTGTGAGGGTCTTAAGAGATAGATTTGTGTTTGTTCTCTCGGTGTTTCGCTCCAAGTTGGCGGAGCGGGGGCCGGGTCAAGCGCTATTACAAATAAATCCCGGGCGTTTGTTTTACCCTTCTGGTGTCGCCCTGTTTGGAGGACCAGATGGTTGCCACATAAGACAACACAGAACGAACGGCAGAAGCGGTTCGAAAAAAAAAAAAAAAAAAACCCAACTAAATAAATGAACTGAAAAAAAAAAGAAAAAGGCAATGTGTGTGACCCCGCCCTTTGGGTACTTGAGACATGCTTAAGCAAAACACGGCAAATTATTTGCTCATGCAGTTTGACTCATGTCCAGTCAGCAGACTGGACAAACAGTTTACCACTGGATTGGTGATGGGAAATTCTTCACACACATACACACACACACACTCACACGTTCATGTCGTTGATGCCGAGCTTGCTGTGAAATGTTTCCTACATCGCAGCCGAACCCACACGGCCTGGGAGGGTGAGAGGAGAAAAGCTAAAATTAGCAGCGCTACTACACAGGATTGTTGGGTGAAGGGGTCAGAAACACTGGCACCACGACCACTACAAGTTAGCAAAGCAACGTCTGAGGAATTAGCTGGCTTTGGCCGACAGGCACTGACAAGAGTGTTCATTATTATTATCTCAAACGGAGAAAAAGCCTTCAAATATTTCTGAAGCTATAACAACAACATGTTAACCGCAACAACTAACCAAACATGATACAGTGGAGCAATCACATTTTCTTTTTTGATCCCACGGCAAATGTTGGCTACTATTTGTGGCGGAATAGCTCAGTGGGTAGAGCGGGTCGACCACTAACCAGAGGGTTGGCGGTTCGATCCCCACTTCCAACCGTTGAACCCCACCAATGTACTGATTGTAAGTCGCTTTGGACAAAAGCATTACTAAATGCTCTTCTTCTACTATTGGCGGTGCGTCAGAGCGTGGGCCCCTCTGTGTCTGTGTGGAGGCCCCTCTGTATCTGTGTGGAGCCCTTCTGTGTCTGTGTGGAGGCCCTTCTGTGTCTGTGTGGAGGCCCTTCTGTGTGGAGGCCCCTCTGTGTGGAGGCCCCCTCTGTGTTCGTGTGGAGGCCGGAGGCCGTCTAACCTCAGCCTCTTGATGGAGTCAGCGGCGGCCTTCTTGAGCAGCTCGATGGGCTGGTTGTTGTACTGGGTGCTGCGGCCTCCCACCATGTTGCTCAGGAACTCCACGGTGTACAGCTTCCCATAGGGGTTCTGGGGCCGAGGGTCGTTCACCAGACAGATCTACGGCCAGGGAAGAACACACAGAGACAGAGAGAGGGGGGGGGGGGAGAGAGAGAGACAGGGAGAAAGAGAGAGAGACAGAGAGAGAGAGAGAGAGAGAGGAGAGAGAGAGAGAGAGAGAGAGAGAGAGAGAGAGGAGAGAGAGAGAGAGAGAGAGAGAGAGAGAGAGAGAGAGAGAGAGAGATACAGAGGAGAGAGACAGATACAGAGAGGCAAGAGAGAGATAGAGAGACAGAGAGAGAAAGAGAGAGAGACAAGAGACAGATACAGAGAGACAAGAGGCTGGGTCAGACATGGAAGAGCTGTCAGGGTTGACGATGGAGATGATCAGGAGCACATTAGTTTTGTTTGTTTGTGACTGTCCATGGCGGCTCAATGGCATCACCGACCTTGTGACTGAGGCCGTCAGTCCCATCAGCTCTTCTCACAGGCTCTGTCTGCACACGCTGTGCAGCTATAATGTCACCACGGTGGGTTTTCAATATGGTGTAATCACTTAGATCTAGATTTCGAGGAGCCGGGCCAGGTGAACTGACTGCCTCAGTTACAAAGGCTGTGAACACTAATCCCATGACTCAATCAGTTCTAAGTAGTTATTACACCACGGGGTCCAAAATGTACTTTTAGAATTGTGTCTGTTCACCTGCCAGAGTGGAAGAGTCTATTGGCCAGGCAACTGTTTTAATATGCAGGCCAGCATTTTTTTTTTTCCTGTTTTTCCTGCCGGTCAAAACTTTCCGCCGTCGTGTTAATTTTGGGACCTGGCCTGACGCAGCCCCAAATTCACCTTCCGGACGGCGCTGATTGTACTCGCACCGCGGATACCTGCGACCGACAGGACCGGTACCACGGAGACGCTGGCAGCGCTCCGCAGGGGCCGTGCGTGTTGTGGCACCGCGGTCAAGAGGTGGACCGCCCTGACAGGCGTGGGGGGTGGACAGTAGGGCCCCGGCGGACCCCCCCCTACCTTGTCCTGCATGTTGTACAGGGGCTTGACGTGCTCCTTGTAGAACTGCTGCGGAGTCAGCGGCCCCAGGCGGTGGAAGGCCTTGTCCTTGTCTCTGTACTCCCAGCTGATGGTGTCGGGAGGGCTGCCCAGGCAAACACTGACCACCCGGAACACCTGGAGAGGGAAGAGAGGGGGAGAGAGGGGGAGAGAGGGGGAGAGAGAGAGAGAGAGAGAGAGAGAGAGAGAGAAGAGAGAGAGAGAGAGAGAGAGAGAGAGACACACACACACACACACATAGAAAGCATAAAAATGCATGCCACTCTATATATAAATATATATACTGTATGTGTAATAAAATCACACAAAACCATTAGGGTCCATTTATAGGAGTGGCGTGCCAATGCGTACAGCGGCTTTTCAAAACAAAAGCGTCGACTCCTCGCTTTGATGTGGACGGAGACTACACAGAGGCGTAAACCGTCACGCACCAATGCTCTAGTTCTGAGCTATTGTGACGGAGAGCAGTTGAAGGCCACATTTTCTAATAGAACGCCAATTTTCCAGCGGCCTTTTCCGACGCCAGGACACCTTAAAAAACGCGGTTGTTTGTTCCTGCTCCGCCACAGGTCTTTAACCCCTCGTCCAACTTTCCGCCAGGGCAGCGGCACGCTCCTATCGGAGTCTATTCGCGTCCCGGTCCCAAATCTGGGACGCGCTTTTTTTGTTGTTGTTCCCGGTCGCCCTGCAGTGCGTACCCGATGGTGGCGGATTTTCTGGTGAAATGTTTTTAGCTTGTTTAAAACGTGGGGTGATGGTGGTAGGGGGGGGGGGGGGCTTTCTGGGTCCCTAGGACGTCTCTACTACGATGAATCCATGCAAGGAATTCCCCATCCCTCTCTGTCCCCCTTTGTTATGTCGCTGCGCTCTTCGCCAAAACCTCAAAACCAACAGGCGCACGGAATCCCTTTTCTTCAAGACTGATCAAGAGGAGTCGACGCGATCGCGATCCTGCAAGGAAAAACATAAGCAAACATAATCGGCGGCACCGCATAACAAAAGCCACAGCCATCTGAGGAGGATCACACGCGCTCATGACGGAACCAAAAAAAAATGATCCCGGAGCAGTGAACCAGAACGCACAACACATGTTCCCCCCCCCCGAGTCAAAGGGTGTAAAATGTCCTCACAGAACCCGGGCCTTTCGGGTTCGGGGCACTGGGCCGCGTCGAGATGTGCGTCCACCTTGTGAACAATCTCGGTGCGTGACCGCACATGCCGATGGAGACACACGCGTCCACACATAGGTACGCAGGGTCACAGCGGCCCGTGTGTCCACGCATGCATTTGGAGCTCGCCGAGGAACACGAGAAGGGCCACACACTTCATCACATTCATAGGCACCGGCATGCATGCACTCAGCCCTCCGCGAGCAGTCGGGCCAACGTACAACGGCAACCTGCAGTTCTCACAGCAGTTCTCCACACACACACACACACACACACAGAGACATACAGACAGACAGACAGAGACAAAGACTGCAAACCCTAACTGCCATGTTTAGACTGCTGTGTAGGCGAGACGCAGACGAACCAACGTGACCATCATCTGGCAAAGCCCGTCTGTTTACCCAGAAGACCCTCTGAGCCCTCGCGCTCACGTTTCCCTCTCATTTCCATCGACTCCATACCATCCACAGCACTCTCCCTTCTCCTCCACTACCGGGCCCCGGGGCCGTTCTGCTCAGCAGGTCAAATAAACGACTCGTCAGTCTGGGCCCGGCCCCACAGAGATGGGCCCCCGGGATCGGGGAACAATGGGCCCCCGGGCCGCTGACGCCACGGCGTGCGCGGGGTCAATATTGAAACACCTGCCGCCGCCGCGACCGACAAAAACACTGAGACGGACGGGAAGAAAGGAAAACATGGCGTGCGAGTGACACACGAGAGAGAGAGAGAGAGAGAGAGAGAGAGAGAGAGAGAGAGAGAGAGAGAGAGAGAGAGAGAGAGAGAGAGAGATAGAGAGGTAGAGAGGTAGAGAGGTAGAGAGAGAGAGAGAGAGAGAGAGAGAGAGAGAGAGAGATTATTTTTAGCCAATCGTGCACGCGTGCGTGTGTGTGTGTGTGTGTGTCAGTGTGTGTGCGTACAATGTACAGAAAAACACTAGAAAAGTAATTTATCATTATTTTTATTCCGAGTTTGTCATCCTTCCCCGGTAGTCCTGGCGGTAGTTCCAGGATGTGTTTCCCCAGAACACATCCCAAACTCTCGGTTCTTACAACGAGCAGGGGATTGTGTTTGTGGCGTTTACATTTCGACCTATCGAGAATATTTGCTTTCAAAGTTTGATGCCAGCGATAGTTTGTGCGTCACGGCGCAGACACGGAGGGCCGTGAATGCGATCACCTGGCCGATATGTCCTCCTTGTGTTGAAGTTAATAATGCTCTTATTTTAATATTTTACACATCTCAAAAGATGAAAACAAGTCCTCTGCCAGACAGAGATTACGGGCGGCTCTGATGGTTGGTTCTGATCTGAGGCAGGCAGCTCTCTGGCCAGCCAATCAGCTCCCGGCAAAATGTCTTAGGGGTCCTTATCTCAGATCTGCGCTGGGGTCAGCTGTTATTGCCAAAAACAGGAAGGAGAAGGGAGAGCAGTGGAGACAGCTGGCTAGAGTGATATTACATCCCCGCACTACGGTATGCGTAGCAAAGGGATGCACATCTACACACACACAGACACGCACACACACACGCACACACACACACACACACGCACACACACACACACACACACAAAACTTTCAGGAACTTAATTCTTGGGAATTTAACTCAATGCAGAGATGGATCATAACGGCTTTCCCACGCTCGCGGGAAACCATATACAAACACTGCGTGTACCAAAGCCAGGTGTGAGTTGTAGTGGTCTTATAATATATACATTGACTGCATTCAAGCACAACCCTGGGTGCAATTACTTTGTACGGACATAGCCTGCCAACACTTACATGTAGAACCATAAAAAAACAGCCCAGAAAGGATCCTTGAAGCATTTCAAGTAAATGCATTGGTATGACTTGATATTTCCAGTTTTTAAGCTTAAGTTTCTTAACACAGTTGTACCCTTTGTGGTAAGGTCACCGTATGTGAAATGTCCCAAGTGTCTTAATGTTGGTAAATCTCACTGCTTCTAATAGCCATCCGCATCCCTAGGATAGCCAGGGTGACGTCAAACGACTTTGAGTTAATTAAATCTACACTGGCTATGAGGTTCTCACATGGTGATCAATGCAGCTCATCTAAAGCCATTAACCCCGTGACAATCTCACGGAGTCATCTATCACAATGGATTATGGGTCCCCCTACTTTGAAACAAACACCGACCTCTAAAGTCACTACCAATCAGGTGCTTCAGGGACATGCTGCAGGAAGCGGCATTGGGGGCACCAGGAGGCGTGTGACTTGCACCGCCCATCGCGCATTGCATCCGGGCGAATGAGGCAATAACCTCAGAGGCACAACAGACGAATCCCAAAAGAGACAGTGATGTACGTGGCGCTGCGTAGGCTCAGAGCACCACCACATCGGGATCAGGATCCCTCCGATGCTAAAACAAAGACAAACGGCCGTTGCTTTACGGGCTGCAGTTCATCCCTGGTCACGTCAGGATACTGCTCACAGCCGGGTACGGCTTTTATCCCAGGAGTTCGGTGGATGCAGCAGGAGCTCAATGCAGCAAAGCCTAGCTGGCAAAGATGTGAAGGGCTTAGGTTCAAATCACGCAAGTCTCGAGTACAACAAGTGGAGCTAGAGGCAATGCTCCTCATGGCCTGTCATGGTGGTGGTGGTGGAGGAGGTGGCGGAGGAGGTGGAGGAGGAGGTGGAGCTTTGAGAGCAGGGCGAGACAAAGACCAGGGCTCGAGTCATGACCGCTGCACACAGAGGATGGGCAGCATCACCTCCACGCGCCCCAAAGTGGGACTGACACCGCGTCTTTGAGCCGCGCACAGCGAACACAAAACACATTTGTGAATTGTTGAGGGGATACGCTCGTTCAGCGAGACACGCGGACACAGACACAACATCACGGTGTGTGTGTGTGTGTGTGTGTTTGTACATGAACACGGACAGACAGAAGGAGAAACAAAGGTTCACAATATAGTCGTAGGTCTATCAGTGGCTCGCCTGACGTGTGCACAAGACTAAAATAGTACCTGCTTGAAGAGCTTTAACCGTGTACCTGTTTCACTCATTACAACCACAATACACCTGGCAGGCGGTCATTAAGTCCGCCACATTAAGGTCAAATGCCTGACATAACTAGTTTGGTGCAGGCACATCTGCCCTACTTACATAGCCATTACACCACCAAACATGTGCTCTTCAATCGCTCCTTTGAATTGCTAATCTGGAAGGACTACATGGTTTCATTGTTATGAATTACAACAAACATGGAAAATAGCTAGATGAAAAAAAGTACGCAAGTTGAACGCAGGTGTGAGCAAGACACCTCACACCTGCGTTCTCTGCACCGCCGTACCCCAAGTGCTCACTGAGACGGAGGCCAAGCCGCCTCCATCCCAGGAGCCCCAAGCCATGACTTCCCCCAAAACAAACCTCTTCCAGGTGGAGAAACATGGAGAACACCGCCCCCAGGCTGCCCTGAGCTCAGCGGGAGCCCTAGCATTACGAAACCAATGTTCTTTCTGTGTGTGTGTGTGTGTGTGTGTGTGTGTGTGTGTGTGTGTGTGTGTGTGTGTGTGTGTGTGTGTGTGTGTGTGTGTGTGTGTGTCTGCGTGTGTGTGTGTGGTGACGGCCAGTCATCTGTGTATGGGTTGCAGGACACACGAAACCGCGTTGTATTGAAAGAAAGGAATAACAGTGGCCAGCCGCACAATGCACACTCACGGCACCCAACAATAGCTGTTGAGGGAGACTCATTTACGCCAGGGCTCAATGGGGGACTGATTGACGAGCACACACACACACAGACACACATACAGACAGGAAGCGTACACCTCGCGTTTATCCACACCTACTATACAAGTGAAAGCCCCACCACTATGACCACCCGCCCACTACGTAACACACAGTCCTGTTGACCCGTGTGATTAAACATGGACAACAGAGAGCCGCGGAGCACGCCTCAACGACAGCAAGCGAGCGTGTCGGTGAATCTACGTCTTCACCTTCCTCTGCCTTGTGTCAAACAATCAGCACATTATTGCCCTGACATAAAACATGCCGTCGGTATGATTTAAGAGCCATGGGATTTGAGTGTGATTTGTTTTAAATGCCAAAGTCAGCCGGCAGCTATTAGTGAGTGAAATACTAATTTCTGGTTGACTGCACCTGCATCCGTATGAGACCATTAGACCGACAGCACATCTGGCCTGTAAAGCACATGCTCTCATACAGATGCGTGAATGGCACTTTCAAGTCTCACCTACAGCACCTTTAAACCTTTTGCAAGAGCATAAAGAGGTCTACTTTACTTCAACTAATCGCGTGATAAGCAAACAAAACAGGCCAACAGCAAGCTGATAAGAGACCCATGTTACCTGAAAAAAAAACAATTAAAATACAAACTGGTTTCAAAATGTGTTCCTTTTGAATTCAAGGCCTTATTAAGGCGTGCAAGTCTTCAACATGTGCAGCTCATTTTACATTTACATTTGTTAAGTGCAAAAAAAATCTCGGAAAATGCCGTGAGGTGGCAGAGAATTATCGGCTGCGTCATGGCGCAACTTGATTGGAATAGATGGATGGGAGAGAGGCGACATCTGTGACCGATCAGTAACTAATCAACTACACGTCATTTAAAATGTAGAATTACTTCAGATCTAAGTTATGCTTTGAGTCTCGAGCACACACCCATGTTTGCAGCAACATTTGTTCTGCCATTATACTGTAACATATTATACATGGTATTTTACATTTCTACACTTGTACGCAAGTAAAACCCAGATCAGTCAATCATCATTCATGATGAACACTAGAGTACCTGGATGGCAGTCAAGAGACTGACATTTAAAAGAGAGGCAGCTCCCTCTTCTGGCGAAACTGAGACGACTGAAGGAAACATTCAAATCTCACTGAATTGTTTTATTTCACATAATGTGCACACTCTAATCTTGATTGTTGTGACAGCACAGTAGTTAAGATTCCTAAAGTACTCACCTCCTCATATCGATAATCTATCGAGACTGTCCTTCAGACAGTCAAGAACCATTTCCCATCTTCTTATCGTACATAGCCATAATGTTTGCATGAAAAACTAGCTTGAGTCCCGATCTCACCTCCTCTATCATGGTGTCCATGGCATCGGACAGCTCCCCTTCGGTGGAGTTGCTGGCCACCATGTTCCTCAGTCTTAGACAGTATTCCCTCAGCTGAAAGGGTGCAGAACAACAGTCAGAGAACGGTTCCACCCGCAGCGGAACCCCACAGCGGGGGGTCTGGACCGGGCTTCAGGTCCAGCTGTGAAGGGGTGGGCTGCGTGGACTGACCTTGTGGTTCAGGATGTCGTTCATTCTGCGTGACGCCTCCGAACTGTGGGACTCTGGGAAGCATTTCTTTGGAATGACGCCATATTTCTCTGCAACCAACATCAGCACAAAAAAGGCCTCGGGTCAAGTTGTCCGTTATCTTTCTCGGCCATCCGCTTATCCGTGAAAAAAACCCCGATTGCCGAAAGGGACTGAAGTGTGACAACGGAGCGTTAACTTCCACTGACACGTGCAGACTTCAAACAATAGGGGGCCTCGTTCTGCCCGGTGACTAAAAACAAAACCAGGGGAGAGAACTGACCAATGAGGTTGACCAGCATGTCCCACTGTCCTCCGTCATTAGTGGGATTGGAGAGCAGGAACTGGACCAGTCGCCCGTCCACGGGCTCTTTCCTCTGGGCGGTCTCCACGCAGGCCTGGAGGAAGTAGTAGCTGCGCTCCACCTGGTGACAACGGGACAAGCAGGAAGTCACCTCTGGAATATCGTGTTTCCACTGTAGTACCTCTGACAGTGCCAGTTAATCCTAAAGCACTCTTGGAAGTACAATCGAGTTTAATTCATACAGTTGAATGTGTACCGCAACACTCTTTATATGAGACAGCATGCGACATAAGACAGAGAAAGTTTCTGACTAACTTAATCCTGATGATGAAAATATGTATTCATTTTATGGTATCATTTTATAATGTTGGTAATGTGACAAAAAACACTTTGATTTAGGTGATTAAGGTTTATTTTGTTGTCTCATATATATGGCCTTTCATTGACATGGTTAGCTACAAACTAAAAGGGAACATACCTTAGCTATGCTATTTTAAGCCATATACATAAGCCACATACTGCAGTTGAGCCCTCTTTATCTTGTGCAAGTCCCCCTTACGCAAATAACATGGGGTTGGGCCGGTGGAACACTTTCAATCCGGTTGGATCATTAGTAAAATCACATCTCAAATCTATATCGATCTATACCAAACAGATGGCCCACACAAATCCTCTGTGCAGTTGCTGACAAGTGAGACATAACGAGTGAGTTACGTCTGGCACCGCGTAGGCTTTTCAAATGTGGCATGCGTGAGCGACCAGACGTCCAACGGTAGATGAAGATAAATGTAAGTGTTCTGGGCGCCGAGCGTGCGGAGGCAAAGATTTTGCCAGAAGAGCACACCGCGCAGTAACCGATTCCATCCTCCAGCAGCCACGTCCCGATTCTCGGAATTTCAATCTCGCAATTAAAACCAAGCGAGCATTAGCGATGAGCATGAGCTATCGTCTTTCCCACATGACAATCCATACACAACTACTTTCTCGGCTATGTAGCTCCATTTCTACACATGATATTATTACAATTATATCTGGTGTATTCATGATTCGTGAAAAAAAAAATCCTCATGCTCTTATTTGTTGTATGTCTTGGCACTTTAATCGCTCTTTGTAACTTGGCACTTAGTCAGAGATGCCGTATACTAGCAATGGTTAACCTAGCAATTGAAATGCTTGAAACTTGTTCTGGTGACTTTCTTACTGTATTAGCAGCAATGAAATGTTTCACCTTCTTATGACAAATGTACTCTTTGTAAGTCACTTTGGATAAAAGCGTCTGCTAAATGCCCTGAATGTAAATGTAAAGTGCATTAGAAGTGAAGCAAGATTAGCGTCAACACAAGTGCCGCAGTTTCTATGCAATAGGCTACATTTTAATTTGCCAGATAGTCCCGTAATAACAAATACTAAAATCGGTTTGCATAAAATGAAACCAGTATCACCTTGAACACTGCACTGTTTAAACAGGAAGCCACCCAACTCTGAGGGAGTCAACTGGGATTGGCTGGATGGTGTGAGTGTGAGTGGTTTTGGAAGTGTTGACAGAAAGATTCTTGTAAACCCAGAGGTACGGTCAGGCCAGCAAATTTTGTATTTGTAGAATACATGACTTATAGGATGTCATTTTAATGATAAAATTATTGAAATAGCTATTAATCAGCATCGACGACAGATATGTCCAGGTAATTTGAAGCGACAAGCTAGTTGAAATGTTACATACTGCGACATTAAACTTGCAGTAAAGAACCATTACGATATGACCTTACCTTATCCCAGAAAAAGAGGTAGGACTGACTGAACTCAAACTCCTCGATGTTGAACTTTTTCATGAAGGGAAGTCTCATGACGTTTAGGCACGAGAAGATCCAACATCTCCCTGGAAAGGACAGACGAACAAATGAGAAGTGTTTTCCTGCAAGGTACCTGCTTTTTTCTATAGCTGGTAAACTACACTAATTTTTCCCTTACACAAAACAAAGAGCCTCCCATCGCAATGTGTTATGTTTCATGTATGTGTTTAACATTGAACAGTGTGTTTGACTCCAACTACTGGGTGCTTTGTTAAGACTCTTCAAACTGAGTTACTGATTGTAGCTAGAGCACAGGGAATATCTTAGATTGCGTACATATTCAAATCTGACGGCCAGCGGGCAACAAGCATGTCCTACCAGAGTTCTTCTGGTTAGTGACGGGCTTTCCCTCTGTGGGGATGGAGTGCTGGAAGATGTGCACGGTGTCCTGAACCGTCTGCCTGTGCAGACACACCTCCAGTGGGTCTATGCAGGTGGACACATTCTGTGCTAGCAGATAGCGCGGCTCGGCGCGCAGTTTCTTGATGAAGGTGGCAACCTTCTCTTGACTCAAACCTTGAAGGCATCAGAGGAACCCGGGATCAAGGAGGCAAAAGAGAAAAGGACAAGGCAAGGATTAGACCACGGCTGGGTCACAGTCACCCATGAGAAGTGTCACAGTGAGGGGAGTTCCTGACTTATGTCTGTTGACATAATGTAAGCTCTGTACTTTGGCCCGTACGTGATGCATGGGGTTTACAAGCAGACAGACATCAGTGATCTTGCTGACTTTGTACTTTTATGGTGACACAGAAAGATAAAAGTGTGTGTTGTGATCATGACATAACAACTTCCACAGGATTCAATACGTAACAACATATTAACAAAGACATTATGTCGCAATAGTTATACCGATACATGTATAGCTTGATTATAGTAATGAGGTCTACTGGGTGACACAAGATCATAGTATTGGCAATGGGAATAATATATACGTATACAATATAAATTAATGAGGGCAAGGGAGGCGCAACACAATTTTGTAGATTGTGGCCAAGCACTGTTGATCTAGCTCATAGTATAGGCCTGGCCTAGTCAACAAGTTGTGGTTTTATGTTCAAAGTGGTGTTCACTCCAGTAATGATGTGGAGTATACACACACACACACACACACACACACACACACACACACACATTTAAAATAACATTCTTGTTTTATCAAGTCCACCGATCTATCCTTCTACTTCACATAATTTACAATGATGGTAAAAGTTGTAGGTGATTACAACTCAGATAAAAACGAACGGGTGAATGTCCTGTTTAAAGGGCAAGATGATTAGATCGAGAGAATCCCATGTGTTGGGTTTAGTTTCAATCTGTCTCGACTGTGAAACCAAGAAGCCATTGAGTCACTTCTGAGTGGAAGCATTAGCAGTCACTTTGGGACTTCCCTGTCCTCTCTAGACTAGCAACAGAAGGCTAGCAGCCCCTCTCTAGACTAGCTGCGATAAGGCTAGCGGTAAGGATTGCTAGCCACCGGCACTCAAAAAAAAACCCCGATATTAAAAAAAAAACACAAAGTATACTAGTCAGAGAGATGACTAGTGGAAAGCCGCTTTCGACCATGCCTACACTTGGGTGGAACATGACAGCAAGTCTCCCTAGCTAGCTGACATGCTAAGGCTAACGTAAGGGAAAGATTGCGTGTTAGCACAGAAGCTACCTCCGCTGTCATTCATTGCCTTGAAATTCAGATTAGGCTCACTTTTACCGGATGACAATGCTTGGAACAAGAGGAGGTCTACCGCTACGTACCAGTGTCCATGTGGTCGGAGAATGTAGATCGTTTTTATTTTCCTGGAAAGTCACCGGCTCTTTGTTTATCCCCGTCGCCGACAGCAGCGAGACTCAGAGAGCAGCAGTGTGTTCCTACAGAGGAGGAGGCTGTCCGAGGCAGTCCCAGGACCGCAGTCTCAGGACCGCAGTTTCAGGACCACAGTTTCAAGACCGCAGTCTCAGGACCGCAGTTTTAGGACCACAGATTCAGGATCGCAGTTTCACTGCCTTTGGGGCAGGTCAAGTAAAATTTCCCTTGGGTGGCGAATCAATGGCATGAGTAACTCAAGACTAATTTATGAAAAAATATTCACAATACAATAACTAACCCTAAACCTAATTCCGAAACATAACTATCTCTATCCTAATACCTAATCTTTAATCATCTCTAACCTAACACTTAACCATCTCTAAGTTAATAACTAAACGTAGCCATCCATGTCTAACGAAACTACCTACCTAAACATAACCATAAGTAACGTTATACCAAAACTTTACCATCTCTAACAACCTAATACCTAAACATAACCATCTCTTAACCTAATAACTAGAATTTACCCTCTAACCCTCTATCTATTAATTTAGCCCTTTCCCTCAACGTCTTTTGCAACGCCGTCCTTGGAATATACTTAAAACATCCTTCGTCGGCTTCCTAAAGTCTTAATCAAAGGCAAAAACTAAACAACTGGGTGCTGGAGCCACGGTCTTGTGAGCGCGGTCCTGAAGCTGCGGCCTCCGCTGCTGCACGAACATACAACTGGTGAAGCAGGGGAGGCAGGGCGGAAACAGGATACGGGGTGTTGGATAATATTCCACATGTGTAAAACTTTCTCACTCTCCTCTGGAACGTGGCCACTTTTGATTCATACTTCATGTGGTAGATTAATGACAAAGTAGTTAATATGGTAAAAGTTGGAAAGTGCAGCGTTCCTTGGTAATTCGTCACACACAATACTCGTTGGCTCCCTTAATAGCTGGGTTCCTTCTATGATCATTTAGGTCAGCTGTGACAAGCATGTCTGACGTATGCCTGTATTTAACAATACACACGTCAAACTTATTAGTAGCTTACTTTTGTTGTTTATTTATTCGCGTGTTTTATTGTTAGGATTTTTGTTCGTTGTATTAGTTTATTTTTTGCATGTATTTATTAATTTATTTTTTACATAATATATATGGCTCCTATAGACCTACAGTAGATCACAGATAAAAACATGACAATACATAGGCTATATGCATTAGGTCGAACATGTTAGGGTTAGTCATAGTCAGATTATTAGACAACAATAGCCTAATAATCAACACATTCACAAAAAAAATATGTTTTTTGTGAATGTGTTGAAAAGCGAATAACTTTTAACATTTTTTCGAATCACATATGACTTCATCTTTAACATGTACGCCTATATTACAAACAATACACGTGGACATGTATATTAGGCCCTATTGTCTTTTTTTTTTTATAGCCTACGTTCTTGAATGGGGAAAAGGTGGAGCAAGCGCACAGCGAAACCGAATGTTCAGTGATTCATTTCGAAAGATTCGTTGTAGTGGTAATATCCTCAAATGTGATGGTAGTAGCCAGTTAGTGCATAATATCAAATGACATTGAAAGTGGACTACAGCGACCGAAGTTTACTATTTATCTTCAATAAAAGACATGTATGGATATATCGTCTTTGGAGTAGGCTGTCTCTGTACTTGTAAGTAAAGCATGTATTACATGAATGTTCATTTCGACGGCTCTTTTATACAATTAATGATCATGAATATCAGTGAATGCATTTATATTCACAACTTTACGATCCCATATTGAATGACGCATTAGACATTTTTCACATTTTTCATATTTCATTTGGTCATGAGACTATTCCTCCACTTCAACAAGACCTTTAACTAAAGTCCATTTTTATATTCCAGGCGTACATGCGGAACAATGCCATCCGCTTGTGAAAGCAAAACGTGACACGTTTTACGTTCCGTTGGGCGAGAATCACTTGTTGTCATGTGTTGTTGTCCACTGTGGAGAGAGCAACTGGACCTGGAGTTGGACTAAGTCGTCCAGCAACGAGTCAACCACAGTATCCACTAAGAGACATCATCTCACAAATCAAACTCTGTCAGCCAATGAAACCCTCCTTCGTCTCCAAATCAATCATTTTACAAAATCAGACGAAGGTGGATATGGATGCAAAGTTCAATGGAAATCTGGCTCCAGTTCTCATGGGCATCAGTCCCATGTACTCTTCACAGGTAGGATGATTTTCAGCACACTGTGTGTCTAAAACCCCCCAAAACCTCTTAAGCATCTGTAAACGTAACATGACAATGTAGTAGTGATGTCAACCCCAAAGGACCCTTTGTGTGTCTGTTTTCAAACTCACATCATCAAACCACCACCACCACGTCATCAGTCTCACAGCTTGTGTTCTCCCCACACGTGGGGCCACAGACCTGCGTCCGCGGAGAATGTGGCACCGGATGGTGGTCTGCATGTCCGCCGTGGTTTGTGTCCCCACACTACTGGTGCTGGCGCGCTGTCTGAGCTCTGCAGGGCCCAAGCTCGTTCAGACCCCCGCTAATCTGAACATGATTGCCCGATACCAGCGGGTCCCACGGCCCCCGCCCCGACGCCCCGTACCACAGCCTCATAAAGGTATCCCTTAAAAATCAGATGTTGTGATTTAGGCTCAAGGTGTGATCATTGAGTCTGTGGCCCACACATTGATTGACTGCTGTGTGTTACAGTGACATACTGTCTAGACCTACAAATCTATTTTCACCCTCTTGCAGCTTCCTCAAAGCCAAAGGGGCGACACAACCCGAGTGAGGAGGTGAGTGTTCCACGGGAGACGGCTGGGGAGGGAGGGTATGTTCTTTGGTGTTTACGTGCCCCTTCTAGAACATTCAGACCTTGTGTCGCAGGTCATGTACGCTGACGTCGTGCACGGTGCTTCACGTGAAGCGCATGTGGTCCTGGAGCCCAGCGAGTCCACTGTCTACTCCTCCCTCAGGCATGATGTGTGAGGACCCTCCTGGAGAGATGTATGGTGTGCTGTTTGGAAGACCCTGGTTCTGCCAGGCTGTGCTGAATGACACTATATACTGTACGGTTTACCCACTGTGTACACTATATACTATACATTGTGTTTTAAGCGTGGTCAAATGAATGAACGTTGTGAACACACTTCATACATAAGTAAATGGAAGTAGTGTTTTTTATTTTATTTTTTTTAATGAATCAATAAATACTGTGACGTCCAGGAGATGGGTTGGTTGATGTTCCTGGGAACAAGTTGTGATTGTTCCTGTGATTGGAGAGCTTCTGTTTCACTTCTGTTTCTTTTTCTCATTCTGTTCGCTAGCAGATCCCTAACTGAAACTGCCATCACAACTTCTGCACAGTTAAACTAATTATTCATCATGTTCATTAAAATAAAAGATATGATGGACAGGTATTATTTTGTGTTTTGTGTTCCGTTGAACAGACAGCTTTCAACAGGGGGCATTTTCCGGACTAAAATGTGGGCTTGTTGTGTGTAATAATTGGATGTAATTGAATATGTAGCACATTCCATTCAGTGAAAAACAGCACACACAAACAATAGCAAACAGCACACACAAACAATATGACACAAAATACAACATTTTATTTCAGAATAAACTCTCAATGGCACATTACATAACCAAATATACATATACATTGTGTAGGCTTCTAATAAATTAATGTATATTTAATAATTTCCTTAATATCTTTCATTAGCGTACTCTGCAGTTACATTTATTTTACATGACATCAATGCAACAAAAGGCATAACTGAATAAATTAAGCATGTACATAGAGAAGGCTGTGTAGGCAATACCCGCTACAAAGTTAGACATATAACTCTTCATTTTCCAATTGCTCCTATTCCACTTCGCTGTTCCAACAGTGTCACCTCTACCATGGGCAACGACGAAACAAAGAGTTCAGCACGCATAGGAATGCACACAAACTCTCTTGTTACCTGGGACAGTTTGTTTATTGAGTGCGACGAAGGAAAGGAAAGTTCTGTGAACCCACACTTCCTAGCCAGCAGCCTTTGCAGCCATTTCCTCTACGTTTCACATGTGAACATATCCCTGAGGGAGGAAGCGATTAACCCTCTCTGAAAAAAACAGTGACTCTGTTCACGATTATTGTAGCCTGCGCAGGCAAGTTCCCATTTTGGAGTTTTGTTATTTTGGTCAAATTAGAGAAAGAGCACTTTCTTTGCTTGTGCGTTCACCTTTTTTTTTTTTTTTTTTTACATCTCTCACCTCAAAACGCTTAAGTCTCTCCCACGATTGCCTTTACTAAATCTGTCCGGAGAAAGGCTGAGCTAAGCTTACAACTCACAAAGCGTTTAATATGCATGATCCTATGTGCTTCTAATAAAGTTCTGAAGTTCTGCTTTTTTAGGCCGATGTTTAATATCGCCGAAAACCATAGACTGCCCACATCACGTTCTACTCCGCCACGTGGTGAGTCTCATAGAGCTGCAAAGATTACACCAAACATTAACACAGATACCAGTACGTACAGCTGCGTTTTGGAGGTATTGTCATAACATGGTTTCAGAAGGTGCGACAAGTATCTGCAGCATATTTGGTGCTAAACTCTCATAAGTACTACGACCAGGTCAAAATGTACCTCTACTTCCTAAATAAGGAGCACAAGACAGAGAAGTGTGTGTGTGAGAGAGAGAGAGAGAGAGAGAGAGAGAGAGAGAGAGAGGGAGAGGGAGAGGGAGAGGGAGAGAGAAATGACACCAATGCCAAAAGTTCGTTTTTAGAAGATTGTAAGGCGCAACTTTGGCTAAAATAATGTTATGGCACAACGGGATGGAATGGTCTCCATTTAAGATCGTTTCGAATCAAACACACCCTCCTCCGTCCTGAAAAACCTTTCAGAAATGATACTTCGATAATGCTTCACAAGCAATACGTGCCCCTCAGTATGGCTTGAGATTCAGGTTCTCCATACCAATGATGTCACAAACAGCACGGGACAACTTGTCCGCTCCCATATAGAGGCAAATGTCTTCAGAGTCTGCCAGGGAGGACGGGAAGGGATTAGCGAAGAAGCGCAGGTTTTAAACAGTAGGACTCCTGTGTGTGTGTGTGTGTGTGTGTGTGTGTGTGTTATGTGGGTCTTCGTTTTGGCCTTTTTGAATATATATCAGGATTTGTTTTCTGATATACCATTACAAAGGGACAAAGACAAAAGGGAACAAAAGTAGATAGCTGTGGTGTTTTGTTAGTTGATTGAGCTTTTGTGATTTTTAGAAATGAAATCCACATTCACCACGAGTAACAGTTCAGCCATAGCCTCTACTCTGGACGTCTCCTGTTTCGTTACCTCCTAAGCTACACAGTCCTGCCCATTCCACATTCAAAGTCCATGAATGTCTTAAATGTGTGTGTGTGTGTGTGTGTGTGTGTGTGTGTGTGTATGCGCGCGCATGTGTGTGACAAAACGACAGTGTTGCTATTGGCAAGTGAGGAGCGGCCAGTGGCCATACCGCCAGTCGGGCGTTGACATGGATATCTGTTGCTAAGGTTAAACGCGACGCTGTTTGTCTTGTCTTGAATATACTCTCTCACAGTATCCATCACCAGACCCCCCCCCCCCCCCCCCTCCTGTGCACAGACAGTGCGGTTGTGTCTCCAGGTGATGCTGCTGGACTTGGTGAAGTGCGTTGGCGGTGAGTGTGTACTGTTGTCTGCGGGTACATTTGTTTTAGTTTGTTGAACGCTACGAAGCTCCTGCAGCCTCCATTGTTTCCCGATGCTGAGAAAGCGTCTGTGGGTTTTCGGGCCCTCCGACCGACTAATCCGACTACACGGGGGGAAAAGGACAGAAAGAAAAAGCAGAAAATGGAGAAGTGAGTAAGTGGCGGTGACGGTGTGCGCACTTCTTCGGAGACGTTCCCACTCAACGTGCAGTACAGGATCTCTGCATGCCAGTTGGAATGCTTGCGTCAGTGTTTATCAGGGCCTGGTGAATGTGGCAGAAGCAGTTTTGCCTGAGGACAACTGTACAGCCGTGGAAGGCATTACTCACCGCAGAGGAGTGGCTCAGTTTGTCAAATCGAAACTTCAAGTTTGACCTGGGAGACGTCTTGCTTTTCAACTCTGGAAAAACAGGAGCGATGCACAAAATA
>JAXIVH010001179.1:0-17500 GCA_036785325.1 Urophycis tenuis
TGTAATATGGTCCTCAATGGCAGCCGAGCGCCGCATCCCAGAGGCTGCTTATTACAGCCATCCTTCTGGTGGTCTGACGTGAGCGCCTCACTTTGAATCCGGCTCGGAATTAGCGAGGAACGTCGCTTAGCAATCCATGACGGCGCGCCGGGCCGCCGCCGCGGGGGGGCCGTTAGCCGGGCTGAAGCGCGCGGCTACAGGGGCCCGAGACGCCAGCTAGCTAGCACACGTTGTTATCAGGAGGACGGTGAACATAACGTAGCCGTCTTTTCATCAATGCAACTGTAATGACCTGTTGTTCTTCCTGTCGCTTGTGTTTTTTCCCCCCCTGCACACACACACAGCCTCAAGCCTCTCCTCGAGACCACAGGTGAGACCGCAGTCTTTTCTACGCCCCGGTACAGTAAAAAAGCATCCTTTTTTTGTGTCACACCCCCACCCGCCCCCACCCCCCGGCAGGAGCACCAGCCGTCGGTGGGCCGGGTGGATGTGGGGCTGGTCGGCCTCCCCCTTTGAAGTGGCCTCCGGTGCGAGAACGGGTTTAAAAGAGAGGTCCAGAGGTCGCGACCTCTGGCGCGCCGGTCTAGCGGCGAAACTACTGAGCACAAAGACAGACAGGACATCAAGAGCTGAATATGGAGGTCACTCCATATGGGTTGGAGGGGTTGAGAGCCATACTACATGTTGAGAGAAGAGCGATTCTGCCTTGATGAACAATATTGAGGATTCATTTCCTTGTCACACTCGACAAGCGTCATGTTTAAAACATATATTTGTTGATTAAAAAGCATATGTAAGTATATTAGGTACATAAACGCCTACATACATACATTATTCAGTGGTTTGTAATGCCAAGAGCAGAGCAGCATTTTAGGGATAATATTAAGATTTATTTTTTTCTTCCCACAGCCAAAAAAAGGGTATTCATCCCTAAAGTACCTTGACATATTTCTAAGTCTTCAAAGAAACGTTAAACCTGCACAGTGTAACTTTTTCACCGCAGCCATCACTTTTGTTCAAAAATGTGATTTTCCTCTCTCTTTATTTCCTCCTCACACCCCCCCCCCCCCCCCATGTTGGTTTAGAGAGAGAGAGAGAGAGAGAGACCGGGTCTAGTGCAGTGTGGGCAGACAGGCGCCGAGCTTCACAAACCCCCCCGTTCCAAAGAGCACAATTGATGCCCGACTTTAGTGAGTCCACTAAAACCCAAAAGCGGTTTGACGTTCGGGTTTCCACGAGCCGTCGGAACGCCACCTCAGAGGTGACCCCGGGAGGTCAGCGGCGGCGGCGGCGTCGGCGTCGACATTGATGAGTCAAATCTCCCGGCGCTCCGTTCTCATTTTCGCTGTCGACGGCGCCAGGGGGGCCTGACTTTTTACGCGCCGCTTCACTTTGTGGACGGCGTTGCGGGGCTGACCTCAGCCCCGGCGCGGTCACCGGGCTGATTAATTGAAAACAAATTGACCTTTGGTGGAACACGACGGTGTTATTCCAGGGGTGGGGGGGGGGCGGGTCAGCTGTCCAGAGAGGTGCTCGTTGACTGGAGGTTTGTTGGCACCCCCTGAAATGATTTGCACAGCAGCGAGGTGTTTGTTTAGTGCGCAGTGTGCCCTCGTCAGGCAAATACCAACAACAACACATCATCCCATATGAAAGCATGTCCAGCAGTAGTCGGTATCAGAAGGCTCACGTGCCAACCCCCCCACCCCCCCCCCCCCCCCCCACGCACACACACACACACACACACGCACACACGCACACACGCACGCACGCACAGACACACGTGCGTGTGCGACAGCCGCCGGGCCATTAGCGACGGCTCCTCCAGGTTTTTCTGTTGCCACCGTGTGAGACAGGAGAGACCGCTAATGGCTCCCCGGGGACCACCACTGCTCCCCCCCCCCACCCACCCCCGACTACCTCTGAGGGGTCAGGGGTCGCCAAGTGGCGCAGAGCCGAGTTGGGTATTCTTTTATTTATTTATTATTTTTTTTTTCCCTCCTGACTGTAATTGCTTTGCACACGGTGTCACCCTCCTGTCACTGGGCCCTGCCGGTCTCTCACGGGGGTCCACACAGCCCCCCAATAACGAGTCTGCACTTCGGGCGAGTCTCCTCGGCGGACCGCAACCATTTATTTGTAGCCTCCATTTTCTTTTTCTTATTTATTTTTATATATATCGGCTCTTATTGTCTTGGCCAGGCTGGTTTTTATTTATTTATTTATAGTTCCCCCCCCCCCCCCAGACACCTCGTCCCCCTTCTGCCTCACGCGCCTGTCGCTTTTTTTTTTCTTCTTCTTCTTTCCCTTGAGTTTCGGGAGGTTACTGTAAGCTCTTTTCTGAAAGCGTCCCTCGTCCTTATCTAACACATGGTTTATATTTGTGTACCGGGGGGGTGGGGGTGGGGGGGGGGTGATGGTTCCTGCCTGGAGGTAGGAGGTAGGCTGGCGGCCTGCCTGTGAGCAGCCAGCAGCTGTCCTGTAGAACCGGGGGCCTGAATCGCCCGCTCCCACCTGCCTCCGCTGTATCTCCACACCGCTCTGCATAATGGGCTGTAACAGGCGCCTGGGACCCGCGCGCACTCTGAAAACTCTGGAAAAAACATTGTTTCCTTTTTTGGGGGGGGGGGGGTTCTCGATAAGGCAAAATAACTGCTTAGAAATATGTCAGGTGCTTGAAAAAAAAAAAGAAAGAAGGCTGATGAAACTGACGTAGTGTGGTTTTAAGTTGAAATCATCTGGTCTCTTATGCTCTGTGTTCTCTGGTCCAAGTTCACGAGTGCCAACCCCCAGTAACTTGTACTTGTAAGATGAATTATTTCCACCTTGGTCATAATGGACCGGCGCCTGCCAGCCGGCAGAAAAGTGATATTGAGTTGGAGGGGTAAGACGATAAGTTGAGGGGGGGGGGGGGGGGGGGGGGGGGTGTGTGTGTGTGCGTGTATGGGTGCACAACCGCATCAATTGTGCACTCAGACACACACACGCACACACTTGCAGGCGCTCGTCTGCACACACTTGCACTGGGTGATGTGTGTGGGTGCATGCAGAGTCACCCAGAATGAGTATGCAGAGCTGTCCTCCCCTTCCCCCCCCCCCCCCCCCCCCCGTCTCTCTCTGTGTGTCCAGGTGTAGCATCCCTGTTCCATTGTGTGGGCCGCTGATCCAATATCTCCCCTTCTCTTTGTGATTCACAGGTGATGTGAGGCCAGCCACCTAGAGGACGGAGTGTGCGTGCTCACGCTCACGCGCGTGTGTCTGTCTGTGTCTGTGTGAGTGTGTGTGTGTGTGTGTGTGTGTCTGTAGTGTTTGTGTGTGTCGGCGAAAGGCGATTGAAGTGTGACTTTGGAAAAGGCCGGAACTCTCCCAAACACGCCGACCTCCGCTTCCCCCCCCCCCCCCCCCCCCTCTCTCTCTCTCTGTCTCTCTCTCTCTCTCTCCTCGCCTCTGCTCCGTACTAAAGGAGTGGGCGGAGCTTCAGGCCCCGCCCCCCACTACCCCCCTCCTCCGAGAACCAATACCAAGTGAGCGATTCTACACCCGGAAACCCAAAGACACACAGGACCAGAGAACCGCTATCCCCCTATGTTGTGGTGTACTATGCAATACGTGTACATTTGATAAACTGTGGAGTGAACCTGAAGTTGACCTAACATTTCTATGGGATTTGTACGTACATATTCCGATGATCACCTAGGTTTTGGGGTTTGTATAGTAAAATATGTTTGTTTGTTTTTTTTGTTTTTTTGTTTCCGTTTCTGTTTTCACTGGGAATCAAGTTGTTACATCATCATTTGAATTCTGCGTGTTCTGCTTCACCACCCCCACCCTCCCCTGTTAACATCACGCCACCACGTTTGGGAGTACACCTCTTTATCATGAATGAGGCCAACCTTCACCACCACCACCACCGCGTGTGTAGCCCGTTGTTGAAGCTCCACACACTTGTCTCCCTTTTGTTTTTTGTTTTGTTTTTCTTTTTCGTATTCCTTGGGTTTTGAAGGTTGATCTTGGCGCATGTTGATGTCAGAGTTCCCCCTTTAAGTCCTCGGTGTGACCGTCGCCGTGGCGACCGTGATTCGTTGTCGTTGAACTCCAGCCCCCTCCTGTGCCTATACAAAGTTGTCATTCCACGCGTGGAAAACCCAGATGACGACATTAAAGTGGGAATGTGTATAAAGTGAAGAGGTTTTATGGAAGAATATAGATTTAATTTGAACCTTAAATTGTGAATGGGGGGGGGGGGAGGGGGCGTTCGAACCGGGCCCCCTTCCCCTCACCCCCCTCAAACTCACCACGTAGAGCAGTTTTATATGAAAAATAAATAAATACAAAATAAAGTCTATGTTTGAAAAATCAGAAGAAAGCCATGATTGCCTTGCTACCTCAGAATCACTGACACAGTTTTGTCCGCGTGGTCCGTGACCGTTGTGGTTGTGTTTGTTTGTTTGTTTGTTTGTTTGTTTTTTTTCGTTTGTGGACCAACTTAGCGGCCAAACGCAAACAGACCACGCCCTGGCATTAGCATCCTGAGCTCGTGCTTACTGTATTCGATGTGCGACAGCAGCGGCAGCAGCGGCAGCATCCTTCGTATTACTGTATCGTCACACACAATGGTTCACTGGCCTGCTGACGCTAACCCCTTCATCCTGACGTGAGGAGTGACACTTTTTTTTTTTTTTTTGTGTGTGTGTGTGTGTGTTTTTTTGTTGTTGTTTTTTTTTTATTCCACTGGCAAACAAAGCACTGTTTCCTCACATCGTTGTGGTCGTCGTCGTGCTACATGCTATCCTGTACAAACAAAAACAACAAAAACAACAACAACATCAAAAAAACAACCTGTGTGAGATTTAACAACACTACTACGTCTCCGGCCCCCCACCGCGCCGCGTGGCGAGGGGAGAGAGCGAGGCGCCGATGTCCGATGGCGAGCGTGTCGATGTGGTAGCATTCATAGTCACGGCGAGAAGCCAAGCGTCGCAGAGCTGTGTCGTTGTTTTTTGGCGCCTGAGGTATGTAGAATAGATTCACCACACTACGTGTAATATGGCTACATTGTTTTATTCTGAATAAAATTTTTATAACAAGTGTAACGAGTCTCTTTGGATTTATATATATATATTCGTGCTGTTATGTTTGATACTTTGGAGCCCGGCGTTTGCTTGCAGACAATATTTCGTGACTGTCCGTTTACCGATACTCTCACTGTTTGTCATGCTTGTGTTTTCGTAATGCCATCTGCAGCGTTGTGGTTTTCGATTTTTCTTGCAAAAAACAACAACATCAACAACATTGTACTGCAAATTCGAATCTTAACGCGAGCTGCCCAGTAAACGAGGAGTTGAGTAAGGCTCCGTTGAGCAGCAATCACACGGCAGGATCTCATGAATAACACAGAGCCAGGTTGTGTCCCCACCCCACCAACTCCACTCACCTATGGACTGGCAGGAAGCGCATTAGAATGCACGCGAGCACTTCCTGTAAGGCTCGTTATTAACCGTTACCGCACTGTAATGACGCCACGTGGGGGGGGGGGGGGGGGGGGAGTAGGTCACTGCAATGATTGCGTTGGACGTGCAGAAAAACAACATGCTCGGTAGCTAATTGCTTCCTTTTCTTCATCTGTACTTTTAATCATGCCAGACACGTGCGGCCCCCTTAAACATCTGTGATATTGAATTTCTGGTTTGGGTTTTGTCACCCAGATATGGGTAATGAATTAGACATCGGCAAAGTGGCGATAGGGAAAAGGGCAAAATCCAATCGGTCCATAGAGCCCAGTTGGATACCAGTCGGCTTCACTCACGGCCGAACAAGACGACGTGACAAAATGCGCGCCCCCCCCGCGCTCGCTGGACGTTCACGTCGGATCCATCTTTCACCCCCCCCCCCCCCCCCCCCCCCCCCGCGGCCTGGCCGCCCTCCACACCCTCCCTCATCCCTTTTTAAACAGAGCCGTCTGGTGACCAATACTGGCCCTTATGACCACTGTTTGCTTATCTCCATTCATTATTGATGGGGGGGGCTGCTGTGGTATAACTGGGGGCAGTGGCTCCACTGCTTAGTCATTCCCTCGCGGTGCCTCCTCACTCGGTCCAGGGGAGGAGGAGGAGGAGCAGGCCCTCAAGTTTTTGTGAGTCCCCCCCCCCCCCCCCCTTCTCATGCCCCTTAATCCTTTGCTGAAGTTGCACAAGCTGATCCTGTGAGGGATGCTGGTGGTGGGGGAACAGTGATTCCACGGGAAGCTGAATCCTCTTTAATTGGAACCAGAGGGTCCAGTTGGACTTCTTCATATTGATCCACAGCTCCCCCACCACCACTGGGTGGTTGTGGTCCAATGGTCATCCCCACTGATCTGCATCTCACCCCTGTGAGTTTGGGCGGTGTGATCAAATACATGGTACGTTGTTCAGTGGATTCACCCGTGGCTCCGCGGGCCTCGGGGGGAGGGGAGGTCGGCGGGACGAATGGGGCCGAGGCGTGAGTTAATTGGGCCCATTGTGTACCGGGGCGTCGATAGGGTGATGCCCGGGTGCCATTAACGCTTGTGTTAATTCCCTGCCTTTGCGAGGCACGGTTCAATGCGCTTATTTGTTGCTCTCACAACAACAACAACAAAACAGAAATGCGCTCCCCCTGAATGGGTTAGTCCTGATTCAGCAAAACGCGCAAGACTTTACGTGCCAGACGGGGGCCCTTCTTAAGACGCTTTCTATTTGGTACAAGTTCAGCACAAGCCGGCTCCCGCCTGAACGCATATCATTAAGGAGACACCCGGGGGATTGAACCCTCGCACCTTTCGATTGGGAGATGAAAACCCTGGTGACGGGACACCGTCCTGGCCATCGCCTCTGAGGCGCAGCAGTACTTACCTGCGAATCTCCACTTCATTATAGGCACCCTGCAGGTCAGCTTCGACTCAAACGCAACGAACGGGAGTTACTGGCCTCAGTGGCTTCCAGCGTCACGTGTGTTCTTGTCCTGTGTTCACCTACAGCTATAAGCGGGGACTGTATCCATCTCCTCCGGCTTGGTTTGTGGTGAATCCTCTTAGGGGAAGCCCAAAAACAAAAGCCATAATCGACTTAAATCCTTTTGTCCCCGCAGTGTTGCCGTACGCTATTAGTCATTCCCCCGTTTCCCCTACCGTGGAAAACAAAACAAAACCGGCAACCGACAAAAAAAAGGCCTCAAGGAACCAATGAGAGCTGAGAGTGGAGCTCAATCCATCAGTCTGCCTCGTCCCCCCCCCCCCCTCGCCTCCTCACCCCCTCGTGTTTGAACCTTCGCTCACCTTCACCTACACCTCCTGCTCCAGGGTTATCGGAGGCGTCCCAGCCCGGGGCACGCCAGCAGGGCCCAGATGAGGACGCTGATGCAATTTGTTGAGGCTTTCACCACCCAAAACGCCACCAGCACCACCACCACCACCACCCTCTCCGCCCCACTCCCATCCAGCCCTCCTGCTGGCAGGCGATGATACAAGGGAGGGGCCCGGGCCGGGAGCGCCGAACCGCCGCGCCGCTGTCTGCTTTGATCACCCACTTGGCAGGCAGAGGCAGGGAACCTGGATGGGCTGGCTGACTGGTTAGCTGGCTGACCGGTTGGTACGCTGGCTGAATGGAGTTAGCTGGCTGCTTAGCTGGCTGACTGGTTAGCTGGCTGACCGGTTGGTACGCTGGCTGAATGGGTTAGCTGGCTGCTTAGATGGCTGAATGGGTTAGCTGGCTGGCTGGTTAGCTGTCTGAATGGGCTGGATGGCTGGCTGGCTGGTTAGCTGACTGAATGGGCTGGCTGGCTGCATAGCTGACTGGCTAGTTAGCTGACTGAATGGGCTGGGTGGCTGGCTAGTTAGCTGACTTAATGAGCTGGCTGGCCGGCTGGCTAGTTAGCTGACTGAATGGGCTGGCTGGCTGGCTAGTTAGCTGGCTGGATGGGCCAGCTAGCTGGTTAGCTGGCAGTGTGGGCTGGCTGGCTGGCTAGTTAGCTGACTGAATGGGCTGGCTGGCTGGCTAGTTAGCTGGCTGGATGGGCCAGCTAGCTGGTTAGTTGGCAGTGTGGGCTGGCTGGCTGGCTAGTTAGCTGGCTTGATGCGCCGGCTAGCTGGTTAGCTGGCTGTGTGGGCTGGCTGGAGGGTTGGGGCGCCCGTACGGGGCTTGCCAGGCTTGCCGCACGCCGTCTGATTGGTGGAGGCGCTCGGCCAGCGGGGTGAACAGATGTAGAGGAGGAGAAAGACATGGAGCGCTGGAAAGGAGGAAGGTGTGTGTGTGTGTTTGCGTGCGTGCGTGCGTGCGTGGGGGGGAGACAGAGGAAGTGAGCAGATAGAGGGCTGTGTTCCATTTGACTCGCACTCATTCCCCCTCATTCCCTACACAGTGAACACAATGCAGGACCCTATATAGGGCACACCACAAAGGGGAATGGCAGAATTTGGCCACGAATGACGTGCCGTGAAATCCAACAGCGTGACGTGTGTCGTGACGCCAACAAGCCGCCGTGGAGCTGAATGTGTGTGTGTGTGTGTCCGTTTGGACGGACGTGGGCCCTGATTGGTGCACCGTGTGGGGACGCGGTGCACTCCAACCAAGGCTGAGAGAGAGAGAGAGAGAGAGAGAGACGAGGAAGGTGAGCCAGAGTGTCTCTGAACCATTAAGATGTTCTTTGGGAGTTCATTAATTCATTCACAGCGCCGCCGTGCATAGAAAACGCTCAATTAGGTGGGAAAGAATGAGAGATTTTGGAGGTGAAGATCGAATGTCTCACATAAATTCAAGCGTGCTCGCTCTATATATCTATCTGACCTCACCTGTTAGATAATGATACACACACACACACACACATACATACACACATGGCGTGTGTTTTATTATGTAAATTAGAGCCAAAGTACTGACTTTTAAATGCCAAAAGGTTTAAATGCAACATTATTGACATTGCCCTTCATAGTGTAAACGTTGTGGGCATGTCTATTTGACACAGGCACAGCGCGCGAGCGATCAATGAACATTAAAAAAAATGTTTTTCATTTTGTCAGGATAATTAGCTCCAAAATTACCTCAAGGTTAGCGCACGGAGGATAATAAACACGGGCCCTCATGTTGCTGCCCCTGCGTTTGGTTTGACGGAGCAGTTTCTCTGACAACTTAAAGCAACGGCGCGCCTATTAAGTCAATCTGCAAGTCAAATGATCTCCACATCCTTTGCGGTGTGATTATGCGGCTGATTATTACACAAACAATCCGCCGTGGCATGTTGTAAACACCCCGCGCTGCGTGATTAATCACAGGTATTATCATTAAACATCAACTTTTTTCAAAAGCGCCACCATCCATTTTCGCTGTAATCTGCAACTCGCGCGTGTCCAACGCGCGTAATAAAGAGTCCTTGCGCAGAAATGATATTATAATATCGCCCCGCGCGGAATGACTTGTATGTGTGTGTGCTCTCGGAGAAAAAAAAGAAAAAAAAGAACAGAAATGAAATCGTGCTGATCAAACAGTACGTGAGCGTCAGATACACCATTAGCCCTGCCGTAGGGCGAAACACCGCGCACTGCGAGCTCTTCTCCCGCTGGCCGCCATCCAGGAAAGAAACATTGCGGAGGCTCCGAGGTACATCCAGCCAACCCCCTTCGCTTTGGAGCGTCAGCGCTTTTTCTGTTTCACTTTCCCTTCTGTTTTCTTTTTCTTTTTTGGGGGGCGGGGGATCAGAATTGAGAAGGACATTCGCAGAAAGTAAACCGTATTTAAATCACTAGATTTGTGTGTGTGTGTGTGTGTGTGTGTGTGTGTGTGTGTGTGTGTGTGTGTGTGTGTGTGTGTGTGTGTGTGTGTGTGTGTGTGTGTGTGTGTGTGTATGGGGGGGGCTTTTATTGTGGGGTCTGGAAATGAGTTTGCCAGCAGCGCGTCGTTTTAGCGCCCTCCCCAACGACCCTCTTCACTGGCTGCCTGGCTCCTTAACTTAATGGCTTTTGAATGTTTGTTTGGAAAGTTTCCCCGCTCATAGGAACGTTTGTGTTATCGTCTTCTGTTGTTTGTATATAAGCCTGCGCACGCACGCACGCACACACGCACACACGCACACACGCACACACACACACACACACACACACACACACACACCCGTCAGTCAAGCCATTAGCTTCACAATACACATTCTCAATCATCTTTCTTAAACCTACCAATCACCAGACAGCACATTCACAACAGTGCAGTGCACATGTACTGTATGTACGCCCTCACACCACACCACAGAAGCTAAACGCACCACTTAAGCGCTCACTTACCTGACCTCACATCACCTCTTTTCTCTCTCTCCATCTGTACTTGTTGCCCTGTAGTGTGGGCGAGCTAAACAAGCTTTCGAATGGCTTTTTTGCTCAATGCCCACTTTTCTCTTCGCACGCACGCACGCACGCACACGCGCACGCACACACACACACACACACACACACACACACACACACACACTCTTAACCTGTCTGGGCCCACACCTTAATGGATGGAGACACCCAGGAATCAGTGTTTGCGGGATGGATGTGTGCGCATGTGTGTGTGTGCGTGTGTGTGTGTGTGTGTGTGTGTGTGTGTGTGTGTGTGTGTGTGTGTGTGTGTGTGTGTGTGTGAGGGGCAGCAGAGAGAGAGAGAGAGAGAGATGGGCAGCCGCTCAATCAATACCATCCCACTTTCATTACAGTGTGGCTCATTAGCTGCGGACAGTGCCATTGGCAGCCGCGGGTCTGGTGCTGGGAGGGCCCCCCGCAGGAGACAAGCCAATCAGAGCAAATGTAAACACAGCATCAACCGGGATGTAATGGAAGAGCAATCACTTTCACAACATGGTGTCTTTGTCCTGGCTGAGGAGGTTATGGCTTCGCTTTAATTAGATTTTTTTTTTTTTTTTCTGTGTCATTGGCTTTCTGTGTAAAGTTTGTTTCGTAAACAAATAAAACAGAAAAAAATAAATAAATAAATAAATAAATTAAAAAAACCCTAGCAGATACCATCAGGAGTTGGAGGCTTGGAAACAGGCGGCCAAATATCTCGCCATAACAATGTTCTCCACTCTGAGCTAATCTTCATTGATAACTCCGCCCCCCCCCCCCCCCCCATGCATGCATTAGAGTCAGTGGGGTCGCGTCGGGTTTCTCGGTGAAATCGCTTCCCGTGGGCTAGACGATGATGAACTCTTATCTCACGCAGCCTCTTGTGTTTTTCTCCGCCAAAAGCGGGGAGCAGCCTGCAGCGGTCAGGAGCAGGTCCCCACGGAGAGCCCACCTTATCTGGTTCTGTTTCCTCGCCTCCCTCCCTCCTTCACCCCCCATCCTCCACACGGGCCTCGTGGCTCCATACTGCTGGTACCACTACTACTACTACTACTGCTGCTGCTGCTGCTCAGCAGCACCAGCGGATTAGAGGTGAGATATCATCTCCTGTTAACCTCCCCGCTCTGAAAGGTTGCGTGCTACTGAGTGCGATCCAATCTTCTGATGGTATTAGTCACGTTTTAGGTTTTTTTTTTTTTTTTTTGCGGTTGGGGAATTTTGAAGGGAGGGCTGATGGAAGCGTCTCCACTTCGGCCGACTCTCCCTACTTCTTTAGCTTTCGTTTAGGTATGCCGGTGGGCGCACGCTGAAACATGGCGCCGCGCGCTATCAGCACCACTGTACTGTTTTACTTTTTACGATATTTGGTCATTAGTTTGCGTTTTTTTCCACCTTCGAATTGGCGTCTTCTAAAATAGGATTCGTGGTCCGTTATTTTACCCCGTTGTAATCATAAACACAACTTTTTGGAAAATTGTTTGTGTAAATGGGATTTGATTCATTTACTCCAAAAACCTGCTTGGCAAAGGGTGACTGAAAGAAACATGGCCTCTCAAACAAAACCTATTTTGAATAAAACTAAATAAAACAAAATGCACTCAGGGAGGCACTCAGGGAGGCAGGGATTTCTGCTTAAAAATCCCCCTTTTCAGTCCCGTCGTCTTTTGTAAAATATCCATCAGAGGTACCTGCGTGCCGTTCACACGTTCCGCTCTGTACGAACGCCACCGCCGTCGTCGTTTCTTCCTCCTCTTTGTGTGTGTAAACATAGTGAGGGCGCCCCGTTACACAACCAACCGCTAAGCCCGGCGGCTGCGGTCTGGCAACCGGTGTTTAGCGTCTCCAGCGGGGGTGGGGGGGGTGGGGGGGGGGGGGGGGGGCGTGATGATGGGAAATAACACGGCGAGCCTTCACTCTTCCAGGGGGATGAGTAGCACCACAAAGGAGCCGAGGAAAGAGAGGATCACCGAGTTGGTAATCAGTTGCGGTGGTTGTCGTTGTGTGCCTTCAAAAAAGGTTATCTTTTATTTTCTTAAGGGGGCGGCAGTAGCTCAGTGGGTAGAGTGAGTGGACAGAGCGGGTTGTCCACTCACCGTAGGGTTGGCGGTTCGATCCCCTTGATCCCCACTTCCAAAAACTGTCTGCATGTCGAAGTGTCCTTGAGCAAGACACTGAACCCTGAACCCCAACTTGCTCCCCGGGCGCTGATCATAGCAGACCACTCCTCCTATGTACAATAGGATGGGTCAAATGCAGTGAACAAATTTCGTTCCCATGTCTAAAAAAACATGGGAATGATAAATGAAGACCACAAAGTCCCAGTAAATAATAACACTAATAAGCTCTTAATCTTAGAGAAAAAAAAGCCTGCGTGTTTTTAACAGCAGGCAAAAATAAAAACTAAAGAACAATATATATATATATAAATGACAAAAAAACGTGGGGAATCTCGAAGATGAATGTGTGCAGAGTGAACGTATAGGAAACACCAAAGCAGATGGCGGAAGTGTGGAGTGTGTGAGTTAACGTCTCATGAAACCCGAGCTCAATCAGCGCTGCTCTGTGAGCGATTGGAATGGGCTTTTATTTTTTTGAACAAAACAGGACTCGACTCTTCACAGTAATGTGCCGGTGGAGACCCGGGGCGAGCTGTGTGTTCCACTCAAGTTTCCCCGGGTGCAGACTGAAGGCGCCGTCCCTTTAATTACCCCATCAGCGACAGTACAGCACTTCCATCATCACCCTTTATTGTTTCCTCTCCTCTAATTGGCTCTCGCAGGCCATTTCTGTCTGAGAGCACTGTTAGCCGTCACCGCTCCGTGATCCAGCTGTCTGGCGTGACAGGACCCGCCTCTTTCTCTCTCTCTCTCTCTCTCTCTCTCTCTCTCTCTCTCTCTCTCTCTCTATCTTTCTTTTTGCTCCGTTTCCTTCCTTTTGTTCTTCATGTGTCCCCTTTGTCCTGGCACGTCTCTCCACCGCCCTATTTTTGCCGTCTTACAGTGCAATCATCTGAACCATTCAGCCCCAAAATGGGGGCTGAATGGTTCTCCACACACTACTGAAGACTCTCCACAAGCGTTGAAGGTACCGCCCGCCCTGCGCCTGGGCCCGGGGCCTCGGCTACCATCTCCACTGACGATGACTGCAGCCGAATTAAACACAATGTGTCGTCTCTGTGTTGGCTGAGAGGACGGCTCAGAGTTCGGACCGTGTGAATCGGTACGGCGGCCGTCGCCCACAGTGATAAAGAGACACCGACCAACACTGTGTGATGTACTGCGTGATGTACGGCCCTTTGGATCACCTCGTCATGACAACAAGGGGTTAATGGAAAGATGTGACTTTCACTGAGAGACAGGAACATGTGCTCAGCATCGCGGCTTCATCGGTTTCTTTTTTTTTTTTTTTTCCTTCACAAAATATATGCAACATTGCACAAATCTACGGCGTGCGTCACCACGACTGGTCGGGCATAATTTACCAAGAGACGTAAGAAATTCCTGTCTGTTTTGATTTTTTTTTTCTTTCCCCAGCGTTTTGCCCACACGTCAGATTTTCAAACGGCCCGCATTGCCTTTGAGGACCCGAGCATCCGTTCACTTTCACTTTCTGGAGGCCTGGCCTGGCTTGGTTTATTTTATTTTTCTCTCTCTCTCTCTCTCGGTTTTCTTTGACATAGCGGTTGCTCGACGACAGAATCAGAGGCTTCAAAATAATCCAGCAGATGTCTTCCGCGCTTGCCAGTGTTACACCCGTCTCTTCCATTATTCATGACAGACAACACTCGCCGGCGAAGAAGAAGAAAAAAAAAAAAAAAAAAAAGGCTGATGACCCACTTCCCACCCAGCCCGGCATCATGACGTGGCGACGGGGGGGGGGGGGGGCCGGAAGCCAGGGCCTTCCTGGGCTCGATCGTTCGAGCCCACGCGCGGAACCCTGGTGTTGCTTTCCCAGAATGCACACCGGCTCTGGGTTTGAATCTGCGTCAGCGGTGATGGGGGGGGAGATCGCTGGGAGTCAGGCCCCGGCGCAGACTTGGCCTCTGAAAGCGGCTTCTCCACGCTTCTGCGCTTCAAGGGACGAGGGAGCTCAGGGGGGTGACATGACACAGTTTTTTTTTTGTTTTTTTTTTTTGGGGGGGGGGGTCTTGTTTCTAATTCTTTAAGATGACAGAAGGAGGAGATGCAGACTTGGCGTCGATCGGTGAACTTGCGGTGCTGAAGAGCGGCCAGGTTTGTTGTGCTGTCTGCTCTCGGAAAAAAAAATTCTGCTGATGCGGAGACACGCCATAATTGGGGTACAACTAAATTTAACAGCACCCTGTTTACTGCCACCATGATAAACTCTGCAAGGCCTGAAGCCTGTGTGCATGGGTGTCTTGGTGTGTGTGCGTGTGCATGTGCGTGTGTGTGTGTGTGTGTGTGTGCGTGTGTGCGTGCGTGCGTGTGTGTGCTGGTCCAAGTTGACAGAGTTGCTTGTTTGCAAGTCTGAGTGTTCATTCAGGAGAGCATGAGAAAGTATTTGAATCTGAATAGCCAGAGGAGAAATATGTGAACAACTTTGATTCGTTCCACTGCGATTTATTTCGTTATCGTGCCACAGATCCGAATTTAGATTCGTAATTTAAAGTCTGATGAAGGAACGAGCTCAAATCTGGGCGAATGGGGGTGGTTCACTTTCTTTCGCTTAATATTTGTTTTGACGGATCATTGATTTTGCCGGAGACGAGGATCCATACAAACTAAGCCACCACTAAGCTTCTCTAGGTGGGACGACAAGCTAAAACATCCTGTCCATGTTTGCGAACGTTCCTAGAAATCGCGTCTGCCACGTTCTCAAATCGACACAGTGCAGAAACTGTCAAAACACACTTAAAATCGCCGTCCTCCAGTCACACTAACGCATCCCTCTTGGGTAGAAAATCCCAAAAAACAAAACAGGAAACAAGGCGTAACCCCGCCCTCTCTTTCAGCTGTTGGTCTCCGGCCCATTCTCTGTGTAGAAGAGAATGGGCTGGAAGCACACAGAAGCAGAACTTCTGTGTGGAAGTTCTGCTGAGGCACAACGGTACACACTGGATCCCAGATCAGTCCAATTCGGACTTCCGTTCGCTTCCCTTTCGAGGTGCGTGTCTTAACAATGCGCTCCATCCCTCCCGGCGCCGCTCTGCCTTCATCTCATTTGTCGGAGTGTGTGGATTTGGATTGTTAACCAAAACTGATTTTATGTATGTCTGGAACTACAGAGTCTCCCTCCCCCTGCCAGGCCTCCAGTGAAACCAATCAGGAACAACGCACGCACATGCGCACACGCACACGCACACGCACACGCACGCGCACGCACACCAACAGTCATCTTTTGATCAAAGTCTCCTTCCAAGATATTCAGGCAGTGAAACTCACTAGCTGAGATAGTCTCCTGAAAGCAGCGCTCCACACCAGTCCTGTGTGTGTGTGCGTGCGTGCGTCTGAAACACTATCTCCACACTGCTTGTGTTATTCAGCCGGCATGGATATATTATTTGGGCCCGTTGTTGCTTTTCCACGGTTGACAGAGTGGCCTTGTTGCTCGTGCCTTGTCTCCCCCTGTGTTGGCTTTGAAATAACTATTGAAAATACCATCTGCTAAGATGGTATCGCCCCCCCCCCCCCCCCCCCCCCCCCCCCCCCCCGCCCGCCATCAGATCTAGAAGCATTCCACAAAATGCCAGAGGACGTGTTAGATGCGGACTCCCTCTGCAGTAAAACAAGTCTCCATTCCTCTCGTCGGGGCACTAGAACTTTAAATGACAAATTCAGAGACATGACAGCGGTATTGTTTTTCTATGAATGCAAGCTGTGGGCCCGGGAGATGTATAGCTTTTTTTTTTTCCAGGGGCTATGCAAATGATAGGTGTATAATGAATTTAAATCGCACACATCGCCGGAGAGTTTTTATCACAGCCACAGAATATGGATTTTTCCGGTAAAGACCCGCGGAAGACAATCATGTAAGGATTGTAATCACAATTTCCCGGCGTAATGAAGTGGAGCAAAAGGCTGATTCTGCATAAAGGTTAACAATGGGGAGCACTATGGCTGCACTCGGTGTACCTTAGATTACACGCGGTATGGAGCACACACAGCCAGAGTGGGCTTTCCGTATTGACCATGGCGCTGTTCACAAACTAACAGGCCGATATCGATTTGTCTCCACGGACCCAAGTTTTGTCTAGCAAGTCATTGTACATTTTGGTTGTCATCAGTGTGTGGAGCAAACTTAAATGGCAGCTTTAGATATATAAATGAATGTCACTTTGTTTGTGTTAATGTGTCTGTGAGTGTTTGTGTGTCTATGCTCATGTAGTGTATATGGTGGTGCGTGTGTGTGTGTGCGTGCGTGTGTGCGTGCGTGTGTGTGCGTGTGAGTGTGTGTGTCCGTGTGGGTGTGCTTGTGTAGTGTATGGGGCGGTGGTGTGGTGTGCTCTTGCGGGCGTGGGTCTGTGCTGTTATAGCCGGGGGACTCATTTCCTATCATGAAACCTCTACATCTGTGGTTGAACATTGGCCCCAATGATCATTGGTAGATTTCCTAGCACTCACTCGAGTTTTATTGAGAACCATTGAAGCAATTTCCTAATGGTCCATTTCCATCTACTGCATTAACTCCTCTCTCAGCACTCTCTCTCTCTTTCTCTTTCTCTCTATCTGTCCGCGCCTCACACACAAACACACATTCACTATCTAGTTTTTCATCCCCTTGAAAATTGGTCTCTCAATTCATGTCTCTCTCTCTCTCTCTCTCTCTCTCCCTCTCTTTCTCTGGTCTCTTTAGGCCGTTGTCTCCATTATTTGTCATTCCTCGGTCTTCTCCATATCTCTCTTTCTTCCCTTCCTTTCATCATCCCTTTCCCCTCCCATTTCCCCCCCACCCCTCCCCCACGTCTCCCCCGGCCGACGTGTCTGTCTGGCGCCTGTTAAGAGCGACCCAGCTCCATCTGTCTCCGCGGCAACACAATTCCTCATCTTCCCGTTTCCTCCTCCGCTCCCTGTCTCGGTCATTAAGGAAATGAAGCCGGGAAAGCGATAGAACATTCCTCATGTTGTTTTATGTCACGAGTTCCCCGCGTTTCTGAGGATTCGTTATCGGCTTCTGTTCTGGGGGGCGCGGGGGCGCGGGGGGGGGGGTTGCGTTTGC
>JAXIVH010001179.1:22500-30511 GCA_036785325.1 Urophycis tenuis
TGAAATTGGCGAAGCCGGAGCGGCGCCGCTCCTCCGGGAGGCGGGGGGGGGGGGAGGAGGCGAGCCTGAGCCAGCGCTGACCTTGGTGGGGGGTCCACCTGGACTGGTCCCCCTGGGTCACAATAATGTGTTCATGCTCCAGAAAGGCTCCGGAGAACACTGTCTCACACGCTCCTTCCTGGACTTTGGAAAAAGACGAGGACAACGTGAAGATACACACAAACACAGGGATCTAGGAAGTCCCCGCAGACGTCGTGGACCAGGGGCCTGAAAGACCACAGGGGGCATTAGTGAGGCTGAAAGGCGTGACTAGATAACTGTAGTGGGTTTAGGGCAGTTCACTCATCCCCCTTGAAGCTTTGAAAACTTCACCTCTCGGGGGGGGGGGGGGGGGGGGAAGAGGTGGCATGAGACCCCTGAGGGGACCCCTGATAGGCCTGGGATCGCCAAAGACCAGGGCTGTCACAGGTCGTGACAGGGAGGGCAGGGTCTAAGGCATGCAGAGTGCCACCGAGAGCCCCATTGTGAGGTTAACAACCCCAAGACCAGTCTATGTGAGGCGGATTTGTGAAGCTTAAGCCAGAGATAGCCCAAAATAACAGGCGCCCCGGGAGCTTTAATCAAGTGGAAGGAAAAGGTTTCCGTGCCGATTGCCTGACACGCGCCCAGGTGAACAGGGACTGTGCGGAGACTGAGCAGAGCAGAGGGCCACTCTGTAGAGCCGTAGAGGGGGCGGCAGTGGCTCAGTGGGTGGAGAGGTTGGACAGAGCGGGTCGTCCACTAACCGTAGGGTCGGCGGTTCCATCCCCTTGATCCCCCCTCCTCCTCCAACTGTCCACATGTCGAACCCCACATATGAACTGATTCTAAGTCGCTTTGGACGAAAGCGTCTGCTAAATGCCCCCTTCACCCTTTACCCTTAGAGCCGCTCTGGCTGGTACAGGCTGGCGGTAGAGGCCGCCGGTCAGTCCCCCAGACGGGCTGGGGATCGTCCATTCCCGGTTCGGAGCTTCGGCGAAACCAACGCCTCCTCCCCCCGAATCACGACTGCGCCTGTTTCCTTTACCGCAGTGGGGAAGCCAACAAAACGACCCCGCCCGGGCCGCAGTGTAGGCCGGACCAGAGGACAGGATCCGGGGGGGGGGGGGTTGGGGGCGGGCTTCAAGGACCCCCCGGGGGGATCAGCAGGGCAGAGACTGGCTCCTCCTCTGCGGTGGACGTCAGCGAGGAGGTCCGCCTGTGCGCCGCGGCTGCAGTGATGATGGATTCAGTGCAGTAATCCGCCACGTCCTCCCTGTCCTCCCTGCGCCTCCCCCCCCCCCCCCCCCCCCCCCCCCTCTGAGCCCTCTGGCCGCTCCTCATCCCCGGAGGAGCCCGATCAAACACTTTATATTCATTGGATGAAAGTTTAACCAAGGACCCAACCTGAACATTTTTAAATAATTCATAGCGATGCCGTTGATTCTTTGTGTTATTTATAATATTTATATCATTGATTTAGTTCTTTTTTTTTTTTTTGTTTGTAGCGATCAAGGGACAACGTGCACCGGGCTCCGCGTAGAAATGCTGAAATGCAGTCGGTTCGAGTCCCCTGTGAGTGTGCGGCCAGTTGTGTTATCCACAACACATGAAACACGCACACACACACTTACACAACACACATACACACCACACACACACACACAAAAAACACACACAACACACATGCACGCACGCGCAAGCACGCAACACACACAACACACACACACACACACACAAACACGCACACACACACACAACCATATACTGTACATACACACCACACACACACACAACATACATGCACGCACACACACACACACACACACACACATGCACACACACACACGCACACAACACACACACAGCATGCCTATTTTCAATTTTCTTCTTGCCTTGTTTCACCTAATAAGATTTCCGCATTGTTTTGCGGGGCCACTGTTGGCACCCTGAGAGAGGCAGGCCTCAGGTCCTCTGTTCATCCAGCATGGCATTTGTGTGGATTCCTTTGGATTCCTGAACCTGCATCACTATTTGTTTTCCCGTCACAATGGTGGCATTACAATGCAATCCAGAGATTGCATTGTAATGCCACCATTGTAGCATTGCACAGAGAGAGAGAGAGAGAGAGAGAGAGAGAGAGAGAGACAGGTTGGAGCTGTGGGATTTTACTGTGATGGGCTCGGGCCCACTGGCCTGTACCACCAGCAGATGCCTTGTTCTTCTGCTGGATCACAGTGGTGTGTGTGTGAGAGGGGCGGTCTGACTTCCCTGGGCGCGTTCATCCATTACATGAATGGTCATGAGTTGATAAAGCCTGAGTGAGCGGGGACAAAGGAGCTGGATCTATCAGGATAATTAACCTATTTCATAATGTAAACATGCATAGAGATGAACGGAACGCGTTGCACAATGCAAAACGCGTACATTGAACATCTGTGGTCAGTGATGATGACAGACAAAGCAAGTTATTTTCCTGAAGCCCGAGGCACGCGCGGCGTTTTATTATTTCAACGCAAATAATCGTCTTTTGTAGCAGTGAACAATGCTCCCTCACACCTTTTATTCGACTGTGTTTTTTTTTTTGTTGGACAAAACCGAAGAGAGACGGGAAGGCGTGCTGGCGAGGAGAGGGGGAATGACGTGAGGGGTGCAAGTCGGGTAGGGGCTGACCCCCGGCTGAGCCCCCCCCCCCCCCCTCCACCACCACCTGCCCGTCTTCTGGATCGGGTGCCCGGCTGAGCCGATTTCCACCCCGACCTGCGCTGTGCACATCCAGCCCAGCTCGGCGAATCAGCGATCCGAAACCTCTTCCGCTTCCACAATCGAGGCAAACACGCCGCCGCGCGTAACGTTTTACCACAGGGACAGCGCGTCAGATAGGATGCTGGCAGGCCAG
This sequence comes from Urophycis tenuis, assembly GCA_036785325.1. Classification (NCBI taxonomy): domain Eukaryota; kingdom Metazoa; phylum Chordata; class Actinopteri; order Gadiformes; family Phycidae; genus Urophycis; species Urophycis tenuis. The sequence goes on from JAXIVH010001179.1 coordinate 25,418, forward strand.
GAGCCGTTGTTAACAAGGACAAATTGGATCAAGAGTGTGAAAATACACGACGCCAAACAATAGGGGCAATGTTTATTTTTGGACACGTTTGCATCAAGATAGCGCTAAATCTAATCTGGTAGCTTGGTAAATCTCGGCTGCGACAAGACCTGGGGGCCCCTGGATGTGGAACATGACACTTTCCGTATCCCGTCTTAATAATAATAACAACAACAACAACAGTAATAAGATAAAACATGGCCCTGGAAGAGCGCAGAAGACAGAGAGAGAGAGACGCATGCATATCCCCCGCCGCCAACCCCCCCCCACGCGCCCTGAAGATTAGCTGTCAGCCGCGCCACGGCTCGCTGAAGGTGGCACGCAGCGCTCTGTATTTTTCGAGATTGATGGGTAAATCTCTATGTGTGTGCGTGCCTGTTTGTGTGTGCGTGTGTGTGTGCGTGCGTGTGTCTGTTTGTGTGTGCGTGTGTATGTGTGTGTGTGGGTCTGTTTGTGTGTGTGTGTGTGTGTGTCTGTTTGTGTGTGTGTGTGCGCGTGTGTGAGTGTGTGTGTGTGTGCATGTGTGCGTGTCTGTTTGTGTGTGTGTGTGTGTGTCTGATTGTGTGTGTGTGTGCTGGTATGTGTGTGTGCGTGTGTATGTGTGTGTGTGCGTGTCTGTGTCTGTTTATGTTTGTGCGTGCATGCGTATGTGTGTGTGTGTGTGTGTGTGTGTGTGTGTGTGTGTGTGTGTGTGTGTGTGTGTGTGTGTGTGTGTGTGCACACCAGTCCATTGTGGCTAGATCCTTGTACAGTTGCTTATGAGAAACTGAATTGTCTGAATTTGTCTCCCACGTGGGGGGGGGGGAAGGAACTGAGTAACCGGGCGCATTGCATAAACCCAGTAATCTGATTGCTGTTTATTCGGGGGGAAAAAACCCAATGACCTGCCACACAGGGAATGACTGACTGCACCGCAGGTCTGGAACACACAAACTCACTTATAGACGCTCCAGCCTGCCATGGCCGTGGAGTGATGCAATCCTTCTGAACACACCAATGGGGCTTCCAGTGCTGTTGCTTCCTGGCAGATGCTGCATCAGTCAGCACAATGCTTTTTCTTTTTTTTCCCACGGGGGGGGGGGGGGGGGGGGGCGGGGCTGGCAGAAAGACATGGCAGACAGGAAGCGACATACAGAGACATGCATCAGGGTTGCTGGCAGATGAGCGATTCTCATTCCGCTCTGTGATTTCGCAAGGCAACACGCTCAACACTGTGGACTGGATGGATGGTGATGTTTGGCTGCTATTGTGGTTTAGTAAGCGACAAAAAACAAACAAATCGGGGAATCGGACAAACACCTGGATGGTGTGTAAGACGCCCGCTCAGGAGAAAACAGCCAACTCACTCTCGGAAGGCTTCCTGGTGAGGAGGAGGAGGAGGAGGAGGAGGAAGAGGAAGAGGAAGAGGAAGAGGAAGAGAAAGAGGAGGAGGAGGAGGAGGAGGAGGGTTGAGAAAGGTTGACCAGCTGGACCCCGATGATGCCGAAGCTCTGCTGCATTTGATTGTGTTTCGTTCCTGCTCACGCTAAACACCTTCAGGCAGAATCGGCGCCAGACAGACAGACAGACAGACAGACAGAAGTACTTTAATAATCCTAGAGGGAAATTGCCACAAAGTCATTTTGACACATTATCGGGGAAGCCAGGATAGACGGTTACCACGATATGGTCCTTTTAAGTACAAAGGACCGCGTACAATTTCAAGACAGAGCTCTTTAACATTTTAATTCCTGTAAGGTAAAGACACTCTTCCATTCAAGACATGGGGCTTTTCGGATGGATGTAGACTCCCCATGGCAGTTAATCATCACTGTGCTAAGCAGCATGCGTGATGAAGACAGGTTGTGCAGGATGAGGCTGGAGTGCTGTGAGCCAGAGAGCTGTACAGAAGGTCCCTGCAGTCCCCAGGAGAAAGACAGGAGCTGTACTGTGAAATGAACACGAGCTCATGAATACTCGTAGGTAATGAGCGTGACATTCACTGCCATTAGTAGTGCAAAGATGGGCTCATTACTTATGCACATTCACGGGCGTGGCAAAGAAGGCTGTGTAAAGACAGGCTTTTTGTTAGCCACACACACGTGACTTTCATACCCATTTTTTAGAGCTAAGTAAAATTATGTTTCGTATTTTTGTGGGATTTTCTTATCAGGAACACCAGCGTGATTTCATTCTCGGGCTTTGTGCATAGAGGTGGAGATCTGTGGTCGTTATTCGTTTTTTTTTTTGGCTGAAGAAGCAGAACCCTAATCCAGCTCAACGCATCGGGAGGCCCGAGCTACAGCGTGCGTCCTCCTAATGCATGGGCCTGGCCTGCACTTCCCTCCGACGCCTCCCTATAAAGCAGACGTTTAATCTGCAAAGCGCCAGCTACAAGCGCTGTTGATGCAACTTGTTGTACGGTCTGTTCCCACCTTTAATACCCCCCCCCCCCCGTGAATAATAACCCCCCCCCAAAAAAAAAAAAAAAAAACCACATTTAATTATGGGGGGCTCTTTCATCCCATCAGCTATCAGACTTTACAACACCTCAACCCCTGGCTCCCCAACGTCTTCAAAGCCCCAACACCTCCTTCCTCGACCAGACTATGGATTAAAACCCCACACCTCAGGACTGACTGTTATTGAAACTCTGTAACTTATTTCTTTTTATTCCATTACCTCAGGAACCCTGCACATTGGCACATTTATGTTTATTTATACTTTAGTCATATTTATCTATCAAACGCACAGATCACTTACAAACGGACGGTTACATGTACATTTATATAGTAGGTTTATCTTATTCTAATATTTTCGAATTGGTAAATTTGTTGTATATATACTCGTGTTTTCATACCCTTTAAACATCTCACTGTACAGGCCCGTCCACACCGGAGCGGAATTTCACAGCGAATATTCGCAGCGAAATTAGCAATTAACAAACGCCCGTATTCTAAATACTCTGTGCACACCTAAAAGCGAAAATCCGCTGCGGAAAAAAAAAAAAATCTGTCTGTTTTGACAGCGAATTTCACAAGCGAAAAAGAGGGTGCGACCAATCAGACAACGACTTGGCTGTGCTCTACTGTGACATCAGCAACACTGACACCTCGAAGGAGCTCACAGAAAACCTAAATAGCAGTAGAGCTACTAAACACTAGATAAAAATGGGTGAACAACTTGTGAGGGACAACCCGGCATTGTATGACAAAAGTAGGCGAGATTATATGGACACGGAGCTGAAAGACAACATTTGGGCTTGAATCGCGGCCGAACTGGGAGAGATGGTTTGTTTCCCTTAATCGATATTAACGTCAGCTGAAGGTCAGACTGTGTTAGCCAGAGTTGTATGTAGAAGTTCTCTTACGGATGCATAATGATAGTCGGAGTAGAGCGGAATAGAACGCGGAAAATCAGAAAAATCGATCCGCAATTTCGCTTCGCTGGTGTGGACACTTTTTCCGCTTTTCGCATTTTTCGCATTTTCGCTTTCCGCTTTTTCGCAAATCCGCTTTCCACGCCGGTGTGGACAGCCCTTACCTCTGTCTCCTTTAAAAAAAAAAAAAACACTCGCCCCCTCCCCTGCTGAAGAACAGATGAGCTGACAGTGCGCACAAACTATGTCGCAACAAGCGAACTCCAAAGAGAAAAAATGCGTGCATACAAACTAAAATATTATTTGCCTAGTGAAATCAATGTAAATTGTATATTATTAGCAATATATCCATGATCAAATTGTCTGTTAAAACAAAGCTCGATGCTCCAGGATCGGTGTTAGATGACAATGTTTATTTTAAAGCTTCGCCAACAGGGGTGCTGCAGCACCTGCCGCACCCCCATGGCACCCCCGCGCCACTGCCATGCTGTCGCCTCCGCTCCAACAAGGGGTGAACCCAAAACTTTATTTTTTGTTCCTATTCTCTAACATGTTGATCATTATAATATCTTCGTCACTTGATGACATCTTTACCACTGACACTCTCACGACTGACAGTCACGGGGCCAAATCCGCTATAGTACGGCGCGAAAGCTGTGCGGAATAGAACGCGGAATATTTAAAAAAAACGCACTGCACCTGGTGTGGACGCAGGTGCGGAATTTTCGTGCGGAATTTCGCATTCGCTTTTTTTTTTTTCCGCATTTCCGCTCCGCAATCCGAATCCGCCTTGGTGTGGAAGGGCCTTAATGCTGACGTTCGTATCGGGCCTTAAACAATAGCAGAAAAGAGGCGGTGGATGGAGGCCGTCCAAATCAAATATACGACGTGGTTTAGCGGATTAGACGCCTATACAATAACTGGCTTCTCCACCGAACACGGCTCCGGTTGACTCTGATAACTCTGCTTCTCTCCCTGTCGCCTCTCTCTCGTGTCGCCTGCTTACCCGACGCTACTTTTGCAGATACGGGTTTTGTGAGGTTGCATTTCTCTGTACACACGGCTTGATTCACCCGCGGGTGAACCGTAGCCTACGGCTTGCGTTCGCTCCCTGTGCACGGCTAAACCCATGACTCCCATTGCACCACGATGAGTGTGCATGTTTTGTGTGAGTGCATATTGCTCTCTGATGTGCTCTGAGCCCCGCAGTGTGGTGCGATGTGCACTATAAAGCAATCCATTGCTGGCTCTGTGATTCTGCACGGGAGAGGAATAGATTCCTTTTTATTACAGGGAGTCAAAATATGGTCTACGCAGTATAACACGAATCAACATAATAACATGTTATGTGTGTATCTGCATGTATTTTTTCTATTGAGTATTTCCTTTTTCTTTTTAGACTGCAGTCTTTAATACATTAGATTGAAAGGTGTAAAAGCCAAGAAGTCCAAGGAAAGTTTGTCATGGCAAATATTCTGCACTTCTCGTGCGTCAAGTGTCAGCTGTTGGCCCTGAAGAGCTGACGGCCCAGTGGATAATGGGATGTGAGAGCGCGGTTTGTGGCAGCGCACAAATGGAACCATTCCAGCGCGCCCCCCCCCCCTCCCCCTGCACCACATCTCTGCACAGATTCCTCTGCCAAACAATAAGGCGCCGCGTACAAAGAACTACGACATTTTGCCCCGGCTGCTAACGCC